>JAAAKQ030064259.1:0-12270 GCA_010016005.3 Zanna intricata
CTACAATTCATTCATCTCATCCTCTGAAGATATACCTTAACGGTGGTTCCGGAGGTTAAACAAAAAAAAAATATCAAGCAACTTTCTCGGCTTCCGTGGTTCGAGTGGTAGCGTCTCGGCCTTTCATCTGGAGGTTCCGATCAGACACGGCATTTTCACACACGCTATACATTATTCATCTTCACAAACAAAAAAAGAAGTAAAAAAAAGACCAGTTTAAATATCAAATGAAAAGTAATAGTTAAATTATGAAAGAGTAAAAATGAAAATGCTCAGACAAATTAAAAATTCAAAGGATAAAGAATGGTAACAATAGAAATGGCCCATTATTTAACAAAGATTTCACCAAAAAATGTATAACACTCGCATTCACACACACAGCCTAGAAACGCGTCCCAAATTTTTCCTCTACCTTCTGATAATTTAATTGTATCAAAACATTCATTTCTAAATTAAGATTTTTTGTAATCTATTTTCCAAGGATTACTTGCACTGCTCTTTAGCATACATCAATTACACTTCAGTCGATAATCATTACAGATTATGATAGTATTATTAATAGTTTTATAACTGTGCATAGTAACAATTCTGCACAATATAATTATTTAGTAGGTCTAGGTAGCTAGAATGGAAGCCCTACAAAGTTTGTTTATTGTTGCTATTTAAAAAAACATTTATTTTAATTACATTATTTATAAACTTTAATATTTATATAACAATATTATTACATTGCGTAAGAATTTATTAGTCTTATTTTGAATCGAATAGCAACATAAAAAACTCTTAGATGCTTGTTTGCTGTCATTCTTAACTATGTTGCAGAATTGTTGTTGACTAAAATTGTCGAATATTCACTATTATTAGTACTAGAAAATTATTATTTAAATGATTGTTCAATTTTATTGTAACTGTTTATAAGAAAGGTTTTTAAAAAATCGTTCTTTTTAACGGATATTTCTCATTAAAATTAAAAAAATTTCATTCATCCTCCTAACCATACCTTGTTAACTAAAACAGGAATTTTTGTAAAAAAAATTACACCATTAAATTAATGTCAAACCAAACATTTTTTCTGCCGCCATAATTTGAGAACAAAAAAAATCGTATAAATCCTCTTTCTTTCTTTTATTACTTGAAATGTTTTTACTTACTCTTACATTTTTAACCTTTAGAAATGATATAGTTAAAAAGAAGGTAAATAATTGAATTAAATGATTTTGAAACTCTGTGTTCTCTTCTATATTTTATGTTCTCTTCTATTCATGCTTGCACTGCGTAAAATTATATATTTATGTTATTGGCTAGTGCTCAGCTACCAAATTGTGTAAATTTTAACATGTAGTTCTGAACACCAGCCGACAAAATATACCGATTGCACTCTTGTGATCCTAAATTTTACTTTACTAGTTCAAAGTTTTCCTATTTTACTCGTAAATTGGGAGAGATTTGATGAAAAAAAGACTTGTAACTATGAAAGTAAAAGATTTTTTTTTATATCACTATATATATAAAATAGACAAAGATGCAATAGACAAATACAAAGATTCGAAATACGAAGAAGTTACATTGACCAACATTACTTACAAATGCGCAGCAGCAATTTTCTTCCAGGTTTCATAACACATTGAAAACTTTCTCCTAAAATATGAGTACGCAGGAGATATTTTGTATGCTAATCTTCACATTCAAAAAAAGGATTTCTTTTTTTTTTGCTCAAGTATAAAGCACAGCTTTTGGAGAATATCTTACTCTACTAGACATCAGCTACAATTTTGAAATACAAGAGATTAAAAATAACCATTACGAAAGTGACATTACTTATAAAAAATATTAGCACTATTAATATTAACATTAGTATTTATTACAGAACAATCTGAGATATATCATCAGACATTATTTGATAAGATTTGTCTATTAATTTCTATTACCTTTTTAATTATGAACTATTTTAATAATTAAAAGAACCAGTTATACTCGTTATATTGAAATATCAATTTATTCAAGCTTATTCAGATTACATACGCATTTATTTCTATTCATTGTTCTGCTAGCAAAAGCTCTTTGACTGAATGACATACGTAACATGACTTCCATAATCACGACTATTGCCTCATTAAAAGACGGATATTTATTAGTCATTTAAAAAATAACTACATCAAACGGTTTCTATAGCAGTTGTATATGTTATCTGACTCCTGTCGCTTATAAAAGTTTATATGATATTTTTCTTTAAGATTCTGGGAAGTAATTTTGAGGGAGTTTTGACTCTAATAAAATGCACTGGCAGGAACTGATGTCGAATATGTTACATAACTAAATAATTTAATGATGGACTCGACAACAATTCAAAATTAATTTCATTAGATATCATTTTCAAGGTTAATGATTACTGCCAATATCGAATGGAAGAGATTTATCTTCATGTAGGTGGTTTTGCCAGCAAATCCTACTGGCATGAGTCTTTGATTCGACTTCCAAGCAATGGATGGCGGCATGTGGGCTGTCTTTGTGTAGTAGGATGAAAGATTGCAGAGAGGAGGGTTTGGTAACAAAATGGAAATTAATCGGCTACAAGTGTGGTAATCCTAGCAGAAGGTTTCCTGATCGTTACGATTGAGAGCTATTTGGTAAGCCAGCTCCTTATTTGCGTAAAATTACTATATTCTAAATTACGTGGCCAGAAAAATGTCAAGGAATACAGACATTTTTAGTTGTATTAGTCATAAAAATGAACATTGATTTTTGGCATACGGAATATTCCATATTTTTGGAATAAAGAGACTAAAGTTTTAATAGAATTGATAAGGAATCAAAATGATGACAATATTATCTCTGAAACAAAGAAAAAATCACTATTGGGAAATGCTTCAGAAAAATATATTATTACATTTCATTATTACAATGGAGTAGATAAATTCAGAATTATTCATTCTATTGATTAAACGGCCGGCAAATATGGTTAAGAATTGCGCAGCGATTAGAAACCTTTTGACAAACGTTGAGCTTCCTTTTTCCATAAAGAGAAAATATGGTATTGAGGATGATTAGAGTTTATTACTGACTGTAAAAGACAACCGAAAGAGCTAATTGAAGAGAATATAACGGTTAAGAGAGAACAGGGTGTGGAAATATCAATATTTTTTGAATAGAAAGATGTATTTTCCACATTTGTTGGACCAGCAATAAGAAATGAAAAGGTTAGGAATTGGATATTGTAAAGAATAATCTGGAAGAACTGTACGATGAAATTAGAATATAAAACAATCGTATTATAAACGTCTTGAAGGAAGGTGATAGTTGCTCAGAGGTTAATGAAAGAGGACTTGACCATGTAAAATGTCGATTGGTAAAGCACCTTTGAAAATCTAGGGCAGTAATTCTCAACCCTTTTAGTTCTACAACCAAAGTAAATAAGTAAAAAAATAAATACCAAATATTTTCGATCCCCCAACCACAACCAAATGGAACCTAATTAAAATTATTTAGTTGCATTAATAGCAAGGGGTATAAACTTGCATTTATGAATTGTACAAACATGAGCAATTTACATGTTCTAAACTGATGTGTACTTGCTCCTTGTAACTTCGTCAGCTTTCAATTTGTATAATATTCGTTGTTGGAGCATCACATTTGAACATGAATATACGTTTGAAGACGCCATTCTCTCAGCAGTATAAAAGGGACGGACGTAAGGAATTGTAGAACGTTAATTTAGTTTCGAATGCAAAACGTCTGGTGCCTTAATTTAAGTTTTTAAAATCGTAGTTTCATTGAAGATAATAATTTACCTTTCGGGTTTTTTAGTGCGCGGTCAAACAGTGTAACAGTTTAAAAAAACAAAAGTACTCTCCGATGAGAGAGGACTTGAAAACCTATCTCTGAAAAATAACTACATCACACGATTCCTATAGCAGCTGCAGCTGTATATATTATCTGACTCCAACGCTTATAAATGCTATTTTATCTAGTTTACGTGCTATTTTTATTTAGGATTCTGGGAAGTAATTTGTTGGGAGATTCGACTCTAGTAAAAGGCACTGGCGGGAACTGATGTCGAATAAGTTACACAACTTATCTACACTTATGCTACTTAAATTAATACCCTTGAAGCATCATAGCCCGTAGCATTAAAAGTAGTTAAGATGACTAAAACCCACATAATTACAGAAAACCTCATACTTCCTACTGTAATTGATATAGTATTGATAAATAACAATTGAAAAAAATCCGCTTTTTAAAGACATTTATCAAGGCAAATCAATGACATGGCTGCCTTTGTTCGCGAAAAGATAATTCAGCAAGTGAATTTTTTAGCATTCAATTTAATGAGTCACAGATGTATCAAACAATTTCAGTTCTTATTTTTAGCGAGATATGAATGTGATAGAGACATTCAAAGAAAATACTTTGTTTTGCAAACCAATCCCTGGTCATCAACAGGACAATGTCTTTTTGATGTTTTTTATGAAGCTATTAAAAACTATGACATAGATTAGATAAAATGTACTGCAGAACGTAGTGATAGTACAAAGGCGATAATAGGAATAAACCAGTAGATTTCTGAAAAAAAATTAAAAGATCGTCTTATACAAAGAGTGGAATGGTCGCATTGCTTCCTTCACAGACATTCTATTGCTTAAAAAATTATCTCAATTAAATTCTTCATGAAGCTGTAAAAATGGTTATTTATTTTTAAAAGTCATCCAATGAAGAACTGGCTGTTTGCCAAACTATGCGATGAAAAGGACGAAAAGAAAATATCTCTTATTTTCCATACAGAAGTCAAAGTTTTATCGTGGGTAATTCCGTGTTATTGGAATTACAAGAAAAATTAATAATATTTTTTCAGAATAAACAAATGTCGTTCTTGATATTTTTACAGAATAATGAGTATATGTTGCTGTTGGCTTACTTAACGGCGTATTTTCGCATTTAAGCAACTTGAATATGAATTTGCCAGGACATGAAAAAAAACATTTTATTAAAGACAGACAAAGCTCGTGCTTTCATTAAGAACCTTGCTATATGGATTATTCGCATTCAAAACAAACATTTTGATGTTTCCACTCGTTTCCGATTACATTGAGAAAAATTTGGATGAAGAAGATACTATTATTATTCATCACAATTTGGCTAGCATGAAAGTACATTTGCATCTAGTTAGCGGACCATTTACCAGAAGATAAAATGATTTCTCGAAGAGATGGGTACTGAATTCACATCTGAAGATTTAGATATCTTTTGGCTTCCTCCTCGAAGTGAATATGGAGATCACAAAATCATCGAAAATACTAATCACTGCAACCACATTATATCTCTGTAAAAGGCTTTTAGTGTATGGTTGCGCTAAAACTAAATAGAGAAATTGTCTTTTATCGCTTGAAAACAATTTACATTTTTGTGTTTCTAACATAAATCCATGTAAGGAAAAACGTTTAACTGAAAAACAAAAGCAACCATCTCGTTAATTTATATTCTTTCTATGTGTACTTATAAATGTAAATAAAATGTTTGTAATAAATAATTCTTTTTTTTCTCATAAAATTATTTCATTATTGCTTACGTGTAAAATTGTAGGTTAATTTTCTGATTCCCCTTTCATTCATCGCAACCTTTCGTGGGGGTCGCGGCCCCGAGGTTAAGAAACACTACTCTTAAGTAATATCATAGAAATAAAATGTCGGCTTAATAGGTTAATGAGGTTACTACTAAATTACAAGAAAAAAAATACCTGTGTATCTTTGTTCTAAAGATGATGTGAATCAGGAAAATACTGAATAGAGAGGTGAAAAAAGAAGAAAATTAAAAAAAAAAACGAATGAGTAGTGGGAAAGAAGAGTATGACAGTATTGAGAAGGTGATTGGAGGTCAAGGTTGTTGGTTGTAAGACGGCAACCCAGCAGCTCAGCAGGAGGCTGTCCCTCACATCCATGCCTTCCCCTTGGGTATCTCCGTCCGTCTCTCATTCGCGATAGCCTACTTCTTTCCTCTTTAGAATATTAGCCGCCAGGCTCTCAATAACCTTCCATTCATTCAAGCCCCGCAACATGTACACCGTCGTGGTTTCGGGGTGATCCATCCTAGGTGAGACCTTTCTTTAACTCCTTCAAATATAGGACATTCATAAAATGTGTGCAGCGGGGAATCAAAAGACCAGGCTTCTTGCCAGTCCTGAGTAAGTAATGATGCTGAGTCTTCCTTTTGCATCACTTCATAAATTCTTTTTATCTGTAGGGCACGGAATCGGATGGTGGAACATCTCGATTCTCACCCCAAGGGAAAAAACTTCCGCCTCGTGGCATTGTCGGTTGCCACACCATCCTCTCATGGGCTAGTCCTCATGGGTGAGCTTTACCGGAGGTCGTCTTTAAGCCCTCGATCTGATAACATTCCACAGTCATCACTAGACCTCGGGGAGATACCGCCGATGCGAATTCCCCAACGAAATCCACATCAGCAATTTTGCCAGTAATTTTGCCCAGTGTCCGACATCTTCTTCGAAGACATAGAACACCTGGTAAACCACCCGCCTTAGAAACTATGTACCGATTGGGAAAAACCCACCTAATCGCTCGCAAAGCTCGTGCATCGGGGAAGATACCATGTGTGTATCGACCTGTAGAATAATTGTTCCACCTAGCTTGCCAAGAGTCAAAACCTTTGTTTTCTATCTCTCGCATACGTCCTGTGGTAAGAAGGCCATCCTTCTTAGAAGTGTACCGCATGCTATGTTCTGTAGTCAGGATGTCAATGGGTTTGGTGCCGGCGATCACAGAGACTGCCTTTCGCGAGAGTGTCTATAATCCCGACAACTGCTAACAGTAAAAGACACAGGCTCGTAATAATATATTCCTATAACTTTGGAAGCGCATAAGATGAACCCAGACGGGCGCATCGTACAACATTATGGCCTCACAGACCCTATTATAAAGTATACGCATGGTAAGGAAATTCAATCCCCAGTCGGGATGGATAACTCTACCAACGCCAAAGAAAGCATCAATCGCTTTCTTTGCGACAAGCTGAAGATGATCCCTGAAGAGAAGCTTCTCTTCAAAGAGGATCGTGGGACACCTGCCAGCACGCTTCCGTGAACACTGTTCTGTGAAGTCCCAACTTGGACACCGTTATACGGTCCCTTGTATTGATGGTCCATTCCACTTTATCCGAAACCTCCTGGAGATGCTTATTTAATAGGCCGGATTTTTCAAACCTTATTCCTAGGTATTTACGTGGGGGGGCATCATTCCCACTCGGAAGTCATCGAATTTGCTGCTAATATTTCGAATTCTGCGTCGGCCAACCACCGCAGTCATCTGAGTTTTTTGGGATGACAACATCAAGCCCCTTGTTGAAGTCAAGGGCTCAACCGTCTGACAACCATATTCGCCGTTCTTTCTACCTCTTCCTCCGAGCGACCGTCCACTATCATTGTCAAATTTTCAGCATAAACAACGAATGAGACATCTTCCGGAAAGCGCTGCCTCAGAACCCTGTCGAAGGCGAGTTTTCAAAGAAGGGGACTTACTACTGACTCCTGGAGCCTAACTCCCTGCATCAGAAATCGGACGTCTCCTTCCTCCATCGTCCTTAGCAGCTCTCTTTCATATAGAAAGTCACTTATCGCAGCTCTCAGATAGGAGCAGACATTCCCGTTCCTTAGTTTTTCCGTTAAATCGGTCACGATATGCTATTAAAAGCATTACGGCCATCCAGGAGGACCATCAAGGGTATCTTTCTTGTCCTCTAAATGTCTACCTTGCACAATTCAATCCAATTAGCCGCCCGGCGTAGAGCATCCAGGGTCGACCTTCATCGATGAAGCCGTATTAAGCGGCAAAAGACCATCTGCAGCATGCAACTCTGCTCAAAGTCTCTTCGTCAATATGTACTCATATAATTTACCTAAAGAGAGCTATAAACAAATCGGCATGACCAATAATTCTTCATACAGAAAAAACTGTCGAGAGGAGGTTATTAGTTACCGTTAGCGAATAGAGAACAATAAATTTACTCATCGACACCTCATGAATCAGAGTTACCACCTTTTGTTCACTGTGACTTCAAACTAATGATCCACCAGATCCTTGTGAACTCTGTCTGTTATGAGAAATTACGCCGGAAATCTAAATTATAGGCTAATATACGATATATTTTAGGAAAAAATACAATAATATTATCGAATGATTTTTTGTTTCTTAAGAATTTTAACCTGTAGTCGAATATTTAAAAATTTATGTATTATGTTTTTTTAGTGTTTTATAATGTTTTAGCTTTTTTGCTATTTTTCTTGTGTTATAGTGCGTTTTGTCTGTTAATTTTATTTATATCTGCTGTTATTTAGTTTTATCTCCTTTATACTTTACGTTCGTGATGTTTATCTTGTTTGTTTAATTAAAAAGCATTACATCCGGGCTCTAATAACGAATCTTCCTTGTACATCCCGAAATACAAAAAAAAAAATTTTCTAGCGTCATAGCTCTAGAGCTATGCAGCAAGAAGGAAAGTAATGGTAGTCAATCAAAAAATGGGTACGGATTTTTTTTTGCATTTATAGATGTTCATGATACATGTATCATCCCGAAAAATTAAAGAAAGTGGGGTAGGGTTAGTATTTACGTAGTTACGTACTTGCGTTGGCGAATTTGAAGGTTATTAACTTTTTAATGGATAAACAGATTTTTATGAAATATTGAACAGCGACTTGCATATAAAGAGCATTTTTTTCTAAAAATTTTGAGGTCAATATCTCCAGGGGGTGGGTAGATAGCTTTTTGGCATCAATTTTCTCAAAATTTTGAAAAAACACCCCACTTTATATTGATAAGTATAAAGTTCATGCTTATCTTTCCAATTAAAAAGAGAATTTATCCAAAAACCCCCCTGCTCCAAAAATCTAAAAAACTATCTTTTTATTTAATGCGTATTTTTAAAATTCCTTTCAAGGCATAGAAGTAGTGCAAGTGACTAAAAAAATACTTAGTGAATAAAATACTGGAAACGGATACTCTCTTTTTCTACTTTCTCTCGGTGGTGTTGCGACACCTTACAAAACACAACCGTAACGCAAGAAACTATCGTGCTGAATAGTTGATGGCTTTTTTTAGCCAATCTCAAACGATGTTCTCTGGGCACAAGGGGGGCCTAGTCAAATGAAGCCTGGTTGTATGGAGCCCAAGTTCCAATACGCGTGCGCTGTGCTGGTTATGCTAAGCATGTTCTTTAGTTATATTACAGAACTATTGTTAAAGACTGATAGCATCGCCGTTTTGATTGGTACGGTCAAGAATTTACATATGAGAAATAGGCAAGAGTTAAAATAGAAAACAGTTTGACTTTAGTATTAAAGGTTAAGTTTTAAATTAATTTTATATTAGCGTATATGACAAAAATTACGTGTACACTCATAAACGGATTAAGATTGGTAAAATTTCTACGTTTATTTCTAATAATTATTACACTTAAATAAAATATTTAGATAGATGTCAGAAAAATATGGTTCGTCAGTTAAAAAAAAATTAATGGAACAGTATACAAGTATATGAAATAAATGGCAAAAAATTGTTTAAGAAAAAGAAAACAGCAACAGTCACTGAAAATGCTGTTTAATTAAACCAGTAGAAGCTGAAAAATATTCCATCTTTGTCACTAATTCAATTTAAAATGAATAGAGTAAAAGTACTACATCATAGAAATGTTACTCTTATTCGATGAAAAAATGAGATAATTGTACAAAAGAAAAGTAATCGATTGTTTTCCAATATATTATTCACTTTTTTAAGGGATTGCATTAAAAATAAATTATCTATCTACAAATCTTAAAAACACAGAAATGTGCGAATGCATTCTAACACGTATTGATAAACTTAAAAAAAAGGAGAAAATTTTCAGTTCGAACTGAACCTTTTTTTAATTCCTATTTATGATAAAGTCTTACTCATCATTAAATCGATTGATTTTGATGAATCTTTTACTTTATGTATAGGAAATTACTCCAATGTAACATTGTTTTTCTTTTTTAATAACTTAAGTTGAAAATTTTTAACGGAAAAATTATGTATCTCATAAGTAATTAAAGGATATTTTTCCTTTTCTTGTCATATGTTTCCTTTTAATTAGATTATGGAAGCATGTAATGATAAATGAATGGTTGATATCATTATGATATTAAATTTTTATTTTCTTCAAAAAGTAAAAAAAGTAGTTCAATGATTAGGGCAAAATGTAATACATTTCGTATAATTAATTACTTGTTATTAAAAAAAAAATTAAAAAATTGTCCTCAAAAATCGCTTTATGAAGTATAAAAAAATACTTCCTACTTTTTAAATTTTGAGTAAATGACATCTAAGAAAAATCAAGTATTTTATCGATAATTGGTTTTAAGTCGATCCAACTTCTAAAAATTGAAGTATAAAGAAGCAATATTTTAAAGTTTTTTTTTCTATGAAAATATTCATTTTTTTTAACTAAACCTTCCTTCGACAACCTACATTACCTTTCTCATTTATGACTGAGCAGTCAAAAAAAATCAAAAAAATCATAAAAATAGAACAGCAATAATAATATATAAAAAAAATTATAATGACACAAGAAGATTGTTGTGGAGAATCATACATTTTTTAATAGCATTCTTTGCTGTCATTCAGCCTCCTCTTCACAAAAAAAAATGTCCGGAAATATGGCTAAATTTTAAAATAAAGTTTTCAATAACTCGTTTAATTCTTAAAAAATATCTTATGAAAAAAAAGATTTTTATGACGTAATTGTTACAATAATAATTTTAGTACTTTCCTCAATTTCTCTAAATAGGTTTCTATAAGAAAAATAATTAATATACAAGTATTAAGTATTTGAAATGAGCTGAACTGCTAATCCCATCGGTAGTTACAGCTGGAATCTGTGTTTTACAGATTCAAAAAAAAAAATCTTAAGAGTTGTAAGAAAGTGATCCAAAATTTTCTGCAACTTTGCAACAGATTTGTTGATTGATAACAACATACGAGCTTTTCTTTATACTAGATGCATCTCAAAACTTTATCTATTATTATTAAGTTTTATATTATCTCGATTCATTCAATGGTTTTCTGCAATTAAAAAAAAAAACAATCTACAAAACTTCTACTACGAATAATTAAGGATACAGAAATTCAAATATGTCTCCTTAATCTTCGTTCATCTTTTACAACAGATTAATGTGATGATAACTGAATAGCTAATTAAATTTACTAATTCGATTTATAATTATTTACTAATTAATTTTAAAATTTCCTTTAAGCTTTGATATTTTTAAATTTTCATTCTTAGTTTTGTTAAGAAATTTTAGTTGATTTGCAGCACGAAAACTTTTTTTCTTCAACAAATTATAAATGGACATTTTTTTAATTAAAACAAGAAATAAATATTAAAAATTAAAAAAAAAAGACTGCTAAAAAAACATTGCTACAAACTTTGCTCTTTAATGTAGGATAATCACTAATACAGAATAAATAAATAGCGTGCGAGTAATCGGTTCAGCAGTTGAGATGCCACGGTGGAACAAACGTACACACATATATTACATTAAATAATATATTACATTAAATATATACCTAAATACATTACATTCCTTTTTGGACAATCATGTAAAAACACTTTCTTTCTTTTTCTGTTTATCCTCCGGAATTACCGTATGGTTTACTTCAGCGAATGAATGAGGATGATATATAAGAATGTAAACGAAGTGCAGTCTTGTATATTGTCTAGACGACCATTCCTCAAATGCGTGAATTGAAACCCAGCTACCAAAGAACACCGGTACTTATCAACGGATCTAGTATTGAAATTCGTATAGAAGTAACTGTCTTTACTGAAATTTAGAAAGCCTGTAAAAACATTAAGACTTAATAAAACTTCACATTTGTGAAAAACGAGGTTTTCGAATAGTTCAAAAATGAAGTGCTGAGAAGCTAGTTATTCAAAAAAGATTCTTTCATTTGATAGATTTTGCTCAAATGTTATAGATTTATATGTATATATATATATATATAATTATTATAGAAACGAGCATTTAAGCCTAACTTCAGGGTCATTCGACGCTCCTGGAACAGATGCGGCATATGTGAAGACAAGGCGAGCACACTGTGCTAGGCTAGACTAACATACATGCACGCAAATACGTACATACACACACAAATTTGTAAAGTTTCAGTGGAAAGCTTTACAACAGGTTAAGACAAAACTATATAACAAATAAGAATCTTAAGCTTAATGAAGAGATCTTTCACTTAA
>JAAAKQ030064303.1:2511-15681 GCA_010016005.3 Zanna intricata
AAAAGTCCTCCTCTTATACCGTTACGTTTTAAAATTCGTTTTCCGTCTGCTTTATTTATCCTATTTGGTTTTATTTTTAAATTCCAAAGTTTTTTTTTTTTTTAAATAGTCTATTTAGTTATTATTCACTAGGAATCATATGTCTGAGAAATCTTAATTTTCTTTATTTAATTAGGGTTTCCAAATCTTCTTGGATTTTTATAAATTTCCTTATTTAATTTTAGTATATAACCTTTATCAGTTTTTCTATACCGATGAAAAATCCTTTAAATAAATGTACAAAATTAAAATTATTAAATAAATTTATCATTTTGCTTACCTTCTTATTGATAAATAGTGAGTTTTTTATTAAGTTAAATTTTTTAATTAAAAAGTTATAGATTTGTAATATTTATTTGGCCTAATTACTTTTATTTATTTATTTATTTATTTTTTATTTTTTTTAATAAACACTGTAATATTATTATTATGCTACCTTAGAAGTCTAAACATAACAAAAATTTAAAAAAGAATATATATTAACGAATTTAATGACTACAAACTCAAATCTAGTCTCCAAAGAAACAATAGTGCAATTATACATTAGTTGTATATAATTCATATAGCTTGTGACCTATTTTATCTCTTAATTAACTGTGTAAAACTAGTCATTTTTACACAAAATGTATAAATAATATAAAAATAATAACTCAAACTGTCTTAAATTCTTAATGAAATTATGTTACTAGAATATCATTTCATATCATTTTACGTTATGTTTAGACTACAATTCTTTAGTTTTATTTTTAATTTATTGTTATAATTAGGTAATTTATGTTTGTAAGTATGTTTGTAATTATATATGCATGTGTTCATGTTTTGTATTAAGTTATATGTCAATTTCATAAGTATATTATTATATTTCATTTATTTGTACAATTCAATATATTTGTTTATATATAAATTTTGTCCGATAAATATAGTTGTTTTCATTATTATATATGTGCAATAATTATAATATAAACTATTTTTTTGACATTATCATATTATACAATTTTGTTTTGTCGTTTATCTATTTATTTTATTTAACCATAGTTATCTGTTCAATATACTTATTAAAATATATTTAAAAAGTTAAATGATTATTTTAATGTTTATTTAAGAAAAATATTTATTAAAATTTATTAATGTGTATTATATTTTGTATAAATATTTTTTCTTAACTGTACATCAAATATATATAATGATCAAGATAATTTAATATTCTGTAAATTGTTAGAAATATTTTGGATATCACAAAATTATAAAATATATTAGGAAACAGTTCCTTGTAAATTTAGTTTCATTTGTAATTATTATTACTATAATAATTAAGACATATCATTATTTTATTGCATTTTTGCACTTTCTTTTGCTACATTTAGCTAATATTTGCTCATTCGTTTATTATTATTATTTTTTTTTTACATTGTTTGTAAAAATTAAAATAAAGAAAACTTCTTATGATTTACCATTAAATACACATAATATTATATTTGATGTAATATATATATATTTACAAATTTTTTCTGTTTTTTTTTTTTTGGTTTTTCTTAAACTATTTTTTAAGAAAAACTAAAAATTTATAAAATTATTTAATATGTAAATACTTTGTACATTTTATCTGCTGTATAAATAATAAATTAGAGATACAATCATTATTTATTTATTTATTTATTTATTTTTAAAATTTACCTATTTATTGTTATATATAATATTCCATTTAGTTAATTTATAACCTAATTAAAGGATAAGTCCAAAATCCTAAAAATTTTAACCAATGTCATATAAGTAATACTCGTATATAAAATTTAAGATAATATAAATAACAAGATTTAATGAAACCTTTAGCAGGTTTGTAATGATTACTTAATTATTACAGTCTATTATAAGCATTTTAAAAATTTGCAATATTTAATTTTTTTTGAAAGTACCCACACGTCCATTAAATACCAATTTTTTTTTTTTTTTTTGTATGGTAATATACATCTGGTTTTACCATAAAAAATATTGTTTTTTATTATTTGTTTTATGAAATTAAGACTTGATAACAAAGATTTTTTGTTTATAAAAAAACATATCCACTTTATGAAGTAATTCCAACATAAAATATCACAAACGTGTGATATTAACATTATGTGATATAATTAAGATTATTATTTATTAATGATGATAAGCTTATTGTATTTAAAAATCATTAATTGTATTTAAATATACTTAAAATAATTTTTTTTTTAAATTAAAATTTTTAATAATTTGGGAAACGAAATCAATTTTAACGTTCCACAAAAATTTATCGTAGTCAAAATATTTTGTAGCTATATTGCTGTGACTTGTATTTATATATAATTTAAAATGGATAGTTACAATCAGTTCAACGGATAAAAATTACTATTGTGTTCCAATTAAGTTTATCCATTTTTTTTTTTTTCTGTAAGATGTACGTCAGTTATACAGTTATGTTACTTGTTTGTCCGATAAGTTTGAAACTTAACAGTTCGCTTCGTAATATTAATTTTTTAAAAACTGATGTGGACATCACATGACTTCCTTGTACGCACATTAAATTACATATATTTTTTATGTATTTATATTTTTTATTACATATTTTTTTATAATTTTTTTTTTTTATTATTGAATTATTATTTATTTATTTATAAATAATTATTAATAAATCAATTTATTTAAATTAAAAAGAAAGTTAAAAAAGAAAGGAAATGAAGTCGGATTCGAACCAGTGTGCCTTCCCCCTGTAAGATCCAAATATTTCATTAATTAAAATCTTATTTGGCTATAACTCTGGAACCAATGAAAATAAGTACCACTTATGATATATCATTAAAAAGTTCTCAATGAGATCTTATTATTGCAGTTAAGAAAAATACTTTTTTTGACAATTTTGGTTCAGCCGATAGCAATCAAATGGGGAGGTGTACAACTAGATGTTACAATAATCCTAAATCCAAAATTTCAACATTCTACGACTAATCGTTTTTTTAGTTATGCAAGATACGTACGTACGTATAGATGTCACGCCTAAACGAGTCAAAATGGATTTAGGGATGTTCAAAATGGATATGTCCGTTGAAATCTGAAAACCTAAATTTTTCGCGATTACAATACTTCCTTGTACTTAAAAAACTAAATTAATTTTATTGCAATCCCTAATTATTTTTATGTTAATATGAAGAGATTTAATTCCATTATTAAACATTTTTTTAAGAAAAGCTTAAAGAAACTTATCCTTTTTTTTAAATATTTCATAATCTAACGCGACATTAAGCTCTATAAAAAATAAAAAATCTTGTACAGTTCTGCATAAGAAGACCGACATTTTGCTATTTTATTTTGTATAATAGTGTTTGTATTATTTTATGTTTTGAAAAAAGAAATATACAAAACATAAAGTAAATGAGAAAACTGAGAGAGATATAACTTTTTTTTTATCTAATATTGAAATATATTTTCTGTTCTTAAAAAAATTAAGTTATATAATAGTAATTTGATGAAAAAATTAAAAATAACGAGTAGATCTTACTCGCAAACATCAATTTTAAACTCATTCAGCATTGTGACTCGTTGCATTCAGCCCGAATGTAACGTACACCAATACAAATCCATCATAATCTCAAATTGAGGTTATAATTGTTGTATGTTCTTAAATTGAGCGTAACACAAACAATTTAACTAATCATCATAAAATTTTCACATGCAGAACTTCAGATACACTGCTATAGAATATCTAAATTTCAATGAAAGTGATCTGTAGTTTTGGAGATTTTCGACCCACATAATATTATACATGAATGGTATTTTCGTAGTTTTCATACCACGAAACAAAAATAAAATTTATTTTCACCCTCAAATTCCACCATACGATCGTAAAAATATCACAAATTTAGGCCACGTTGCCGTTGTCGCCCATAAATTGAACGTAACTTAGGGACGACTCAACCAGTCTTCATCAAATTTTCACTTGCATAACCTTTTTTTTTCTTTTTTTTTTGTCGATGAAGGAATCCCATTTACGCACGCCACCAAGGGATCATCGTGGGATGTATCGGGCTCGGACCCAGGACGCTATCCGTCCCAGGCTAGCTATCAGGCTAACAGGCTCCGCCAAGGTGTTGGTAGGCGTAAAATAACCTGCCCCATACCGACTAAATTTCCCTCACCGCTCTTCTCCACCCCGAGACCGGACCCGCAATTAAGCATAACGCGGTTTTGGGTGGATATCTGATTGTTTTCGGATCTTCTTCTTCGTCATCTCATTGGTATCTTCTAGTTACTTATCATCATCTGTGAACATAAAATCAACATATCCACACCATCAAATACACATTCATTCACATCCTTTTTTTGTTAGTATTAGTGTGTGTGTGTGTGTGTGTGTGTGTGTGTGTGTGTGTGTGTGTGTGTGTGTGTGTGTGTGTGTGTTTTAATTTACCTAACCTAATACACTGCCACAGTATATCTAAATTAATAAGTCTCTACTGAAAATATACCCTATCTCTCTCTGCTCTGGACCGCTTTCGGGAGCGAAGTCAACCCCTACAAACCCTTCCCTATCGCAGCAACCATCACAGAGTTCTCCTCACATCCACTCTTATCTTAACAACGAATATGTCAGGTAACCGAGGCTCGATACTAAAACGTCTATCTTGAAATAAGCATCCAAGTGGGCCTCTAGCCACCCGGTTTGATATTCTATCTAACTATACATCTAAAACAGAAATCCTCCGCAGAGCTAAGAATCTAAGGAAGCCAGTTACTACGTTCCATTCCCACTCGGTTTTTCAATTAACTTATAGTTCAAAACCAAAATTGATCCTCGCAAGCTCTCTAGCTACTTTGGTACGTTCAACTTCGTTCCTGGGATAGACATATAAGACATGGTGCACAGCACTAATGGCCCTACACTTCGGATACGGGTCTGAATTAATCATAACATTTCAACAGCTAAATACGAAAAAAGTTAAATTTTCGTACCTTGGAACGATCTAATTCGTTTTTTTTTTCTTGTTTGAAGTCACTCCACCCCAAATACCAGGGATGGAGGACAACTCAAACATGTTAAATTATAAGGTTGTGATTTATCATTTTAAAGAATAATGAAAAAGAAAATTAACGTAGAATATTTCTTACTACGATAACTCTAATCAAAATAACAGGTTTCAATAGTGTTCTACAGTAACTTGTACATTACTGCTCAATAGTAAAACATCAAAAAAATTAAATTTAGCTAATGCTCTTACTGCAAGACAATATTACGTTTAAAATAACTATTTAGGGTATACTAACGGCTACTTTTGAAACTACCTGTAAAAAATATTAAATTTCCGTAATTTTCATTAGAGTTGTCGTAGGCCGATATGTTTTTTTACATCAAATTTTTAATAAAGATCTTTAAAATTGCATGCAACCCTACGCGTTCCAATTAAATTTTTTGAGATGTTCTCTGGGTGGTTAGGTTTGTTGATGCATAACTAAAAATAAATCTTTCAAGATGAGTGCTTTTGCTAAATTTAATTTTAAATTATTTAATAATTACCATACTTTGTTAACAGGAGTTATATACTTTTTTTAAGTATTAAAACTAAACACTTCTTTCTGTCCCTAAATCAAGATTTAAATAGATTAAATTATTATTTTAAATAAAATTGACGTTTATTATCATCATTATTTACATCGCAGCGTAAATAATTATATCGCAAATTTCATTATTATTATTATAGTATATAATATTTTCAGTTAAACATGAAACTTTATCATTTTATTTATTAGTTAACTTAATAATGTCTTATCATTTTTAAAAGAATGTTTTGTAATGGAATTACACTTAAATAGTACATTAATTATATTTTAATTATTAATATCTCTACATGCTACAGTTTAATAAGTCTGATAACTAAATCTCTAGTATAATGATGAGATTCAATTATAAAAAAAAAAAACTATGTAAGTGACTCGTTTAAACTAACGCTATACACCAAGTGATGAATATAACAAACCTTCAAGAAATGTTCTATTAGTGAAAATAAAGAAGGAAATCCATATAAACATAGATTCGAAAACGTTACGTTAGCTAGTGTCGGCTAACGAAACATTTCATCCTGATTTCTGTGCCTTCGGTAAAATTAAACCCGACTATAATTCTTCGGATCCAAATTGAAAGTTATATTTAGTAATTTTATATGAAATCTGATTTGAAACATTGAAAAAAAAATAGGTCCCAGAACTGTAATTTTAGTAGTGTTTTCAGGAAGTTTTTAAAAATCAGAGCCTAGAAACACATTATTTTATAAAATTTCTTAAACTTCTTGAATTTGATTTGCTAGTTATTACAACAAATAAAAATACTTGTTTAAATTTTCAGAATTGACACTTTATTTTATATAAAAACACTATATACAGTAGCTATTTCGATTCCGAATCATCTTCAGTAGTAAAACATAAACAAAATAAGAATTTTAACATTAATAAACTATCAGTATTTTTGAAATGCAAAAGAAGAACATATACTGTAGCTTTTGCGAAACTATACAAATTAATGTAAATAAAATAATGTTTATTACTTTATATAAAATAAAGTGTCAATTTTGAAAATTTATATAAGTGTTTTTATATATTGATTTATGTTTAACATAAAATAAATTTCTTAAATGGGTAATAAATACATAAACTTTTTAAAAAAACCTTGTAAAGAATTTGAATAAAATGATATGAACCAAGTCCACAAAAACTAAATACAAAAGTAATAATTTCAAAGTTTATTAAGCACAAAACATACCAAAATATGGCAAATTTTAACTACATACTAAACAAAACAAAAAAAGAAATCAAAATTACCAAAATAAAAGAATTAAATATATTAGATAAAATAAAAAATTGAAATTTTTTATTTTCATTCTCAAAATAAACCATTCTCAAAAGTGCATTCTCAAAAGTGCCAGATGACACTTTATCAAAATATTAAAAGTCTCTACCATTCTCAAAACCATTCTCAAAAGTGCAGAAAACCATTCTCAAAAGTGCAGAAATCAGAACGAAATCTTTCTCCAGCCAAGACTCGCTAACGAAGCGTTTCCTAATCTATGTTTATATGAAGTTTTTTCTTAATTTTCACCAGCAGAACATGTCTCCTGAAAGTTTGTTATATTCTTTGTGAATCACCACGTACACACACATGCGCGCGCGCGCACATACACACACACACACACATATATGTATAATTTATCTATTTGCATTCATGTTTAACATATTGATGAAAATGTATCAATTTAATTTTTTTTTTGTGTTACGGTAAAAAAAAATAATTTCTAAAAGAAAAGGGTAGATTATTTTGTTGATGTACATTATTTGTCTACCATCATTTAATTTCGTTTTCATTTTCCATGAAGCTTGTAAAGGGATCTAAAAGTTATTTACAAAAACAAATTATCATCTGCTTATAGCTTAATTCTTCTGTTATTCCTTTTTCTTTTATTCACGTTTAACGCTTTCGCAAAAAAATCTACTTTGTTAGAAAATTGAAATTGTAATGTATATTTAATTTAAAAATATATCTTTTGTAATTAAAATACAGAAATTTCATATTTTTCACTGTTAATTTCAAAAGTGGTCAATAGCAATTCTTAAATAACTACCCAAAAGTTAACCTAAAAAAAAATTAAATTATCGAATGCTCCGGAAGTTAGCACGTAATTTCCATACGTCCTGATAAAATAAAATTCTCTCGGAAAGTGTTTAATACAAAAAAAAGAGAAAGAAATAATATTAAGCAGTAAGCAGATGATTTGAATACTAGATCGTGGATAAGATCGTGGAATCGGTGTTCTTTGGTGGGTGGATTTCAATTGACCACCACATCTCAGTAATGGTTGAGCTGAGACTGTACAAAACTACACTTCATTAATGTTCATATACATATGATTTATCCACTGAAGTAATACCTTACGGTGGTTCCGGAGGCTAAACAAAAAAATAAAGTAAAGCAGATGATACCCACCGGGTTGGTCTAGCGGGGAACTCGTCATTGCAAATCAGTTGATTTCGTAATCGAAAGTTCTAAGGTTCAAATACTAATGAAATCAGTTACTTTTATTCGGATTTGAATACTAGATCGTAGATACCGGTTTTCTTTGGTAGCTGGGTTTCATTTAACCACCGCATCTCAGGAATGGTAGACCTGAGGCTGTACGAGATTACACTTTCATACATATCATCCTCTGAAGTAATACTTTACGATGGTACCGGAGGCTAAACAGTATAAAAAGAGATAAAAAAGAAACTATAAATGACTGGATGAATCAAGAGAAACCGTGGAAAAACCTTGATCGGAGTGGCATCATAAAATACGTAATTAACTATAGAAAAAGAATACTGATTAAAGTCTGTATTAATTTAATTATTAAGTCCGATTAATTATTTTAAATATAAACATATAAAATAATATTAAGGTAAATGAATGAGAATACCAATTATACAAAAATATCAGACATTAATGAAAATTATTTTACTACAATAATGTACAAGTTGAACGAGATGCTGAAACTACAGATTGTTTTTTTTTTTTTTTTTTATTAGTATTATTTAAAACTTTTTCGAGACTATAATATTTTTTTCTCTAAAAGAAAATCTTTAAATTGGGTTTTAAATAAATTTATGGAAAGATTTAATTTATTAAAAATGGCAACGGAATAATAACAAGATTCTTTCTCTAACCGAATTATTTCATTGAATTACACAAACGGTATACTTAATCCAAAGAGTTGGTTTAAGAGTGTAACGGGAAAAGTATACGTAAGAATCTATTATGGGAAAGTATATAGATCGGCCAAAAAACATCTAAAAGAATAGGTCTTTATTTATAAAGTTTATTTATTTATTTAGTAAGTTTTGTGCTTTAAGGTGGCATTAAAAAAAAAATGTTAACAAAGAAAACAGATTTAAATAGATTGGAAATAATCTTCAAAAATATTTTTTTATTTCAAAACTCCCAAGTCCAAAGAATTTATTTTTATCAGACGGACGTTTGTACGTATTTATCTGGCCTGTATTTGTTCTTATAACTATGGATCCCATCGACCATCAAGAGTAAAAAATCTATTAAATTACTGGAAAAAGAGTTAAAGAGTGTTTTGGCCTAAATAAAATTTCAAATTTTTATTGGAGCACTTAAGAAAAATAAATTTTCTTACAAAAGTTGCCGTTTTCTTACCAAGATTACAAATTACTTTTTACTTTACAAATACTTCTTTCTTTATCTGTTTAGCCTCCGAAACTACCGTAAGGTATTACTTCAGAGGATGAATGAGGTGATATGTGTGAATGTAAATGAAGTGTAGTCTTGTACAATCACTCCTGAGAAGTATCGTTAATCATCGGTATGCACTATCTAAAAAAGGTATTCAAATCTATATAAAAATTTTTATCTTCACTAAGATTTGAACCTTAGAACTCTAGACTTCGAAATCAGCTGACTTGCGATGTGTCGCGTTAACCACTAGACCAGCCCGGTGGGTTATAAATTATACTACTTAAGTAAATTATAGTTAAAATTTAAATTTTATATAAATTAAGTATTAATTTAGTTATATAAATTATAGTTAAAAGTAAATTATAGTTAAGTAAATTATATTACTTAACAGGTTACAAATTACAAAGTTTTTAATTAATATTTAACCCATCACCAAAAATTTACTTTATATAAATATATATTCTTTTTAGCTGTATATTACTTCAGAAAACGAATTAATTGGTGGTTTTTGCATCTATATTTTCTAAATTAATAGACTTTCAAACGAATACAAAAAACTTTTTGCCCATCTCATTCCAACGGTCTGCGGTAACCAAAAATAGTCTTTTTTATTAAAAATTTATTTATATTTTTTTAATTTTATTTCAATTTAAATCCAATTCGCAAGTTACTCATTACATTCAAAATGCAAAAAACTTAATTTTTTTTTTTTTTAAATTAAGAAATTTAATTTTTTTAAGAGTAAGAACCCTTACTCTTTAGTTTTCTTTCAAAAAAAAAAAAATGAGCTAAAAAGTTCATCCCCTTCCTAAAAAATAAAAACTATTTTAAATTATGGCTGTACATAATTATTTTTTAAACAATTTTAAAAAGTCATTTTTTTATTTTATTATCACTACTCATGGTTTATTTTCTTAAAGATTAGTTTTACTCGAATGCTTCCCCTTAAGTAACGAGGTCCCAAAATTAAAAAAAAACCTTTTTTCAAAAAAACCGTAGCAGGGAAAGCGATTCAGTGACGGCTTTTTTTTATCCAATTTTGATAGAATCAAGAATTTTTCATTAAAATTAACTTCACTTTAGTTTTTATTTTTTAAATTGTGTCCCTCTTCTTAGCGTCCTTAAAAGAGTACAACAGAGTAAATATGGATTTTTTTTATTCCTAATGAATATTTTTCATTAATTGAATAGAAATTTAAAGTTCAACAGACTTATCTTTTGTAACCAAATTAATTTTTTTTTTTTTATGATTAATTCACCGCATAAATTCGAAGCTGGTACCGTTGAATTATGCAATGGAAATTTTTTACGATATAAAAAACCTTCCTGACCGGAATTCGAATTCGGAACTTCTAATAAAAGATCAAGTATCTACCACTCCATCCCAAAAATTAATTACAAACTTTAATAAAATTAATTCTCATCTATCCTAAAAGGATAAATTTTGATAAAAGTGTTTAGTATTTTCACCTTAGATTTAAAATTGCTGGAAATATTTAAATCAGTTGTAACATATAATAATAATAATAGTAATATCATTTATATTATATAATTTTTACATGATAAAATCTTTACTGGTTCACTTTTTACAAATTCTCCTTTTCCCAAATAGCTAGAAAACTAAAATTTCGTGCAGTTATTCCAAAAGGTGTCTTTAGGATAAAGAGAATTCCTAAAGTTAAAAATGGAGTAATCGACCGTTTGAGAGGTATGATTAAATCAAATAATCAAGATTAGCTGTCAAACTAAAAAATCATAGATAAGCATATAATTCATATGATAATTTATTAAACATAGTAACTTATACGGAAAATATAATATCTTTAAAAAAATTTGTTGTCTTTTTTTTTTTTGTAATAATCAAGTGAGAAAGAACTGACTTCTACCACACCATCACTCGTAATGATCCAGTTCACTGTTACTATGATAAAAAAAAACTTAACACAACAGTTTAAAATAATGTTTAATTAATTGAAAAAATTACACTTGCAAATAAAATGATTATAACAGTCTGTTTTTTTGTGTATGTTTATTTTTAATTTGAATATATTTCCAACTTTTAAATTTTTCTAAACTTTTTTATTAATACGAGTATAATTAATTTTTAAATAAACGCAAGTGAATTTATAATTAAATGTATATATATAAAAAGTTAAATTAACTGGAAAATTGAATTGTTGTTTATATATAAATTTCATCGATGCAGTGTTAATTACGGGATTCTTTTAATATTTTTTGTTAATGATAAAATTTTATTTTTTTAAAAAACTATAATTTTTTAAAAAAGGAATTTCTATTTATTGAAGACTACATAGTCCACTTACAGAATGTAAAAAGTGTTTGTTACAGGTAAACACGACTTAAGTAATTTACAGAGTAAGAATCCTATTTAATATTAATTTTCCTTTTGAGATAAGTGCTACCATCTTGTGGTTAAGTAGAAAACTAAACCACTTTTATATGCAGTGTTGCTGAACAAAGTATATTTTTTTTTTTTTTTAATTCTTTGTAGGTAGAATATATTTATATTTTGTTATTCTTTTACGAAATATTAGGGTTAAATATAATTGTTTTATTAGAATAAGTTTTTATTTATTATAAATAAGAAGTTATCATTATTTGTTATAACAGTTCACTTAAATATATTAATATTTTATTAATTATTGTTTGTGCAAAAAGGAAATATTTTTACTTTGTGTTTATAAGACTTTCATATACAAATTTTGTTTTTTTTGTTTGTTTTTTTTTTTATTTAATGTGCTAATTTATTGATTCTTATAGTTTATCCCAAATTCCTTCTCAAATTATATAATTCTATGTGACCTGATAACCTCGACCTACATTTTTTTTTAATTTTTAATAAAAATTATTTTCAATGTAAAAATAATCAAAAATAATTTTTAATGTATGTTTTTATTTAAAAATTTCTGATGGGCCTGAGGCCTGACGAAATCGGTTATTCACAGAAGTAGCATATTTTTCTTAAGAATAACAATATCTCATTCCAAGTTTAGAGAGTAAAATGATGAACTAGCTGTTTCTAATTAGTTTCTTAAAGCCAAACCTATTGAATTCTAGATGATATTAAGTCCTAAAAAAAGAAACTCTAGCTAATGCTACTTGTATCTTTGACTTTTTTTACATGCAGGTAACATTGACCTCCATGATGAAATGAAGTATATCTATCTTTCATTCAGATAATTCTAGTTTTAAATTTCTTGTCAGTATTGAGATTTTTCATATGTTAGGAAATTAATTTCACTATTTAAAAAAAAGTGTGCATTATCCAATTTGGTTGGTCCATCCTACCAATTTATCGAACACAACAGGTTGGAGACGATATATGTCGCCTCATATCTATATATATATGGAGGCGATACATATATACATTTATAAATATTAACAAGCCTCTTTTCTTAAATCTCTATTGTTGTACTCAGGTTAGATGTATATTCCACAGACACATATAGGTTTTATAAGTTTCCAAAAGTTGAAATGTAATTATCACATTCAGTTAATCACTTAACTATGACAGTTGATAATTTTAAAATGAACAGTATCAAAACTAACAAGTTAAAATTTTAAAAACAATTTTCATGAATGATATGAAAATATTGACGTTTAAAACTATGTGAGGTTAGTTAGTGTGTCCAACAACAATACTAAAATCACTTAACAATAGAAGAAAAAATGGTGAGGAAATCCTAAATGTGGATGGTTTGTGAAACTAACATTATCTACCACCATAACATAGGAAAAAATAATTTAGTCCTACAACAGAATTATATACAGTACAATTTGGTTGGAAGGTTGGCCTCATTGTTCCGATCAAGTTGAATAAAGGTCTGTTCAAACATAACAGTGTCCTCATCATAATGCTCATGTCACGACAT
>JAAAKQ030064325.1:0-15681 GCA_010016005.3 Zanna intricata
TGCGTCCAGGACCGTCCATGGGTGCCGTTCCACCAACGTCTTCACAACGGCCCCAGGGATATTGTCTGGCCCTGGACAATAGTCCAGGACCAGACTATCCAATATTGGATATTGTAAATACTATCCACAATAAACTTTACTTTGCTGTATTTTAAATTCCACTTCTCTTCTAAACAAAAGAAAAATCGTTTATTTTAGTTTTTTGCAAAAAGAAAAATATTTTGTTACATAAAAGGAAATTTTTATTTGCCTTGTAATTCAAATAAAAGTTACACTTTTTTTTTGTTCAATTCAACGAAGTGCAGCAATAGTGAAGATGATAATTTTCATGATGATGACATTTTCACATACGCTACACATCATTCACCTTCATTCTCTTATGTAATACGTTACCTGGTTTCGGAGGTAAAAAAAAAATAAAATTTAGATCTTGAAAGTACTAACCGAATAAAATTTAGACTTTTGAAAAGACTAACCTTGGATTTTCATTACAAAAGTACACTTTTAATGGAAAAAATAATAAAGTATTTTGTAGTATAAAACTTTTAAAAGGAAAATACAAATGGCAATGTTTGTGCCGAGTGGTATCATCTCGGTGGGTGTTCCGGGTTCAAAAACCCGGTGAGGCTTCGTATTTTTCTTACAATAATAAGTCTATTTCCATATTCCCAAGTACAACTTTCTATATATGCTCTTTAAATTACTTCAAAAAGAAAAAAATTAAAGCCTTATCAATTAAATTTGTGTATATTAAGAAATAAATTATTATAAAGTTTTTATATTTGTGTTAACATTATACCTAACAAAAATTTAAAGTTATATTTGATCGTTACTATCTGTTTCTTACAAACAACATTATGTATATATAAAATTTTTTTATATATCCATAAAAATTGCAACTTAAAAAAATTTGTAATTTTTTTCGCTAGAAAATCTTTTCCTTATTTGTTGTACGAGAAAATCTATAGGAAATAATATGAAATATTATTTCATATGGTTTTTATGCCAGATGATAGATGTTACATCATTCTAAGTTGTAATTTTTGGTTTTGGTGTTTATTACATCAAATACAATGTTGTTATAAGGTAACGCCGAGATTTTTTTTGAATCTCTACTAGGAACCGGCACTGATCTCCCACGCTTTCTAAGTGACGTTACACCGAAACTCTTTGTTTGTCGAATCATTCTCTTCGATGAGTACAGCTGAAAGCTGATCCGTATTTTAAACTTTCATCGAAGTTATTGGCTAATATACACTACTTTATTCTATGTGGATACCTGGCAGGGTGTTCCTCTCAGATGAAAAATACCCATGAGTTGTCCGTATTCTTCGAAATTAAGTTGGAAGTTCCTCAAGTCTTTGTACTGGGGCCCGTATTATACTGTCACTCCTTTGCAGATGACACGGCTACACAATTCCAGAAATTTTTGACATTTTGATGCCTACCCAACTGTATCATCAACTAACCTACAATCTCAGTTGAATTTAGTCAGTTCAGATAATAAATTTAATTAACTGAGAATAGATTTATAAAACTCAGAATAAATTTAATTATCTATCTGAGAATAAGCGTTAACCAAGCAAAATCGAACCTTCTCATTCATAATGAGAAGAGGAAACTGCCCACTGGTACCTTGTTTTTAATGGCGTTATGATCCCACAGACTTCGAGTTTGAGATGCCTAGGTCTACACCTTGATCGTTGACTTATGTGGAAAGTTCATATAAGAGAGAGCTTCAGATAAATCCAAGGAAATATTCTGGTTGTTGGGTGAAAGTTCTCCTTTTCCTTGTGTAATAAGCTCAGCAGCGTATTACACGTATGCTCAATAATTGTAATGTTTATCTGACCTATGGGATCAAACTACAGAGTATAACAAGCAAAAGCAATACTGACACCTTAGTAGTAGTTTCAGAATAAGCTGGCGAGGGACATAACAGAGACACTTGGTTTGCAAGAAACAATGAGATACAAAATTACTTAGGTTTATAGAACGTGTGGGATGCGATACAATGTTTCATTTCAACGTATAAACTTCAGCTTAATTACAATACAAGCACTTGAAGTGAACATGGTAGACAATGGAGATGATATTGGAAGGTTGAACTGACTGCAAATTCTAGACCTAATTATCCCTATATTGTTTTAATGTGCCTATGGCAAATTCGGCTATGACTATTGTGCATTATCTGTTCGACTGTTTCATAATTGTTACTATACTTTTCTTTTCTTTTTTTTTAACTTGCTTAATTTATTTTTATTAAAAATGATAATTATTTTGCTTTCTATTGTTCTAGTAGCGTTGAGTGCTATTCATAACTGCAAGTTGTATGTGCAACATAAACCTTTTTATAATACTAGTGTGTAATTATTGAAGAGTTTCGCTTAGGGGTCCCTATCAAGTAATTAGGGATATATACTAACTTACTAAAGATATATGTAAACAAGTTATAAATAACTTTTTAAACAATAAAAAAAATTGTTATGTTTTAAAGTTCTATAAATCATTTTATTAAAAATTGTATACTAGATTAAATATTATATTACTTTACAATTTTCAATTTTTCCTTATTTTGTTTAGGTAACGGTTGTATATTTTATAAGAAAGATTAAATAACTTGTATTTTCTTTCCATGAAATAGCTTATGTGCTATAATAAATTCAACGTGAACATATGATTTATGGGGATTTATTAAATGTATAAGTTAAACATGAACAATTTTAATATATTACTAAGTAAACTTTTTACTTACAGAAATTCTACAATTTCGTTTTAATATAAGTGAAATAAAATGTTGAACAACATTTTGCATATTAATTTACAAACGTTTCTGATTTCTTCAATTTTGTTTTATATAGATTTTTCCATCTTTTACAATGTTAAATCTTCTAACTTATTTTGTCTTGCAGGACTGGCATATAAGTTCTTATTTATGTTCAATTTTTAAATATTTAGGTCCATAATAATTAATTTTAATAACTACCGATATTTTATCCGTTTATGTAACTGAAATTTTATTTAAATATATCCAAGGCGTATGCATTTATTACAAGAAATCCCATCGAAATTCCGTAGTCTCTTCAAATTATTTTCTGAGCTCATTTTCTCGAATAAACTTTTTTCAGTAAATGTGAAATAATCTATTTTATTCAAGCATATTAAACATGTAAAATCACATGATCGTAATGGTAACAGGTGGCATGCTATGAGTTACAAGTCATTCTCGAAAATTATTTAGAGAATAACAAGAACATCAGGTCGAGCTGAATAGGAAGTGAGGTCACGCTTACTAATATACTTTTGGATCAAAATTTAAAAAAGTATGAATAATTTCAACCAAGTCATCAAAAAAAGGAACTTTCTTTATTGAGCTCAATATTCGATTGCGTATTTGCATGCTATCAGGTTTAACGGAATTTTCAACAGACCAGCCAAATTGTTTATTTTTGTTGATCAATTCATAAAAATAAACAATTGCATTTAAATTATTACAGAATTTTTCATTTTTTAAATTTTATTTCATTTTTGTTAAAATATAAGGCAATTCTAAAAGAAAATACGATGCATGATACGATTGCATGAAAAATTTGGTATTCAACCTGCTTTGTATACGTATACATATATTTATAAAAGGGATACACTTTCATTATTATTTCTTATGTGTTTTCGGTACTATTGCCCGACAATTAAGTTTCGCAGTTATCACTACATAATAAATTATTTTCTGTTACTTTGCTGCTTCTAAACATGAATCTTAAATATATGATTTATATAATTGACTTTTTGCTGAAATTATAAATTTCAAGGCAGACAAATTTGTCTATAGACATAAACACAATTAATTATTTATCATTAATACAAGAATTGTTTTTTGATTGATGAATTAATTCATCACCGACACTTAAAAGAGAGCTTATACGGGAGATATGAAGATGAAATTTGTAGCATATGAAAAATGCTATACCTGACCGAGATTCGAACCTGGGAACTTCCAGATGAAAAAACATTCCGCCACAGAAAGCTGGGAAGATTTTAATAATTATATTTTCTTTTAAATGGAGTGTTTATTAAATTGTACTATTGTTTTTAAAAACGTAAAATTATTAGAATATTCTTATACAGATGTAACAAAAAAAAAATTATTCGTAATTTTCATCCTAATGACCATCTTAATTTCAGGGGAAAATTTCTTAATAAGACTATACTTAGCTGTTCTGTCAGTGAAATAAATAAAATAATTACTTCAATGTATAAATTACTACTAAGACCAGTTGTATATATATATATATATATTATTTTTATTTTTTTGTAGTATTATCTTACTACAAATATACGAACAAAATTCGGGATATCTAGGACAAAATATGGTATCTTCCAAAAAAAAAGTTTTATCACTCGGCTATCGAAAAAATCGTAAGTGGCTTAAGTCGTTTCATGTAATTTTCACTCTGTGTTTGTAAAAGACGGTTCTGATACCATTTAACATATAGTATAATTTATTTTTCAAAAGTTTATTTCTATATTAAGCGTTTGTGTAGAAATGGAGAATAGTTGTTTCAGGGGCAGTTTATCTCACATATTTGAACATCCTATACACTGTAGGAGGAAAATTGTACTAGTATGTTAAAATGATTAAAAATAGATATTTTATTTTGATGGCATATAATGTCACATTACATAATACGCTTCAGGAGTTGGTAGGCATGATAATCCATGGTTAAAAAGAAACTGGCCCAGAACTTTTCAGGGTGGATTAAAGGAAGCCTTGATAAAACCTTTGCCAAAGTAGCATAAAAAATATTGTGAATTATAAAATATTAAAAAAATTGGTTATAATCGTTATAAATAATTTATTAAACATCAGTACAAGAAAATAATTAACACAAAACACATGAACTATAGTAGGTACATAAAATATCTATAAATTAAAAAAATTATATTTCAGAAGGCTTGCTATATAAATGGCATAATTTGCTAAAATCATTGAAGTACTATTTTGTATATGTTAAAAAGGATAACATCAATTTTTTTTTTGCTTCATTAGTGTTATTTACTTTTCATATTATTTAACCATGTGAATAAAGTTACCTCCAGGAATTAATTGATTATCTTTTCTACTAACCATCTTGTTAAATGAATGAGTCAATAAAATAAGATTAAAAATGCAAAGAAAAAATACCTTCTCAGGACTTATATGTTATTTTTTCAGTATTGGAAACATTGTTTATTTGTAATATGTTGTTTTTATTGCTGAAAATACAATTAAGTAGGATAAATATGTTTATTAATTTTTATTATAATTAAGTACCGTAAAAGTATGTTTTATTTAATTGATTGCATACGAAAAAAGTAATGGAATAAATACCGATTTAATTTGGTAGTAGCAGAAACGAGTACAACAACAATAAGAGAAGCATTGTAGCAGCAGCTGACAGCAGGATCTGACAGTAGGATGGCCCAAAGAAATTAGTGGAACAAATGTCACGAGAGCTGTGCCTTAATTGCTAACGTCGTCACCACCCAGTCAATACGACCCACCCTTTAGTTATCCAGTCTGCCCACTCCATACAACCTAACTTGGCACCCACCCTTTTGCAATCGGATAAAAATCCCACCCTTTCTTCAGATTTTTTTTTTTTTTATCTAAAGTAATATATTAATGAAGTTAATAATGTTGGCTTATTTTTAATTGCCTTTTATCTGGTATTGAAACATATTACTCGTACATTCAAATTAGTGTTGAAGTGTACTATTGTTAAACAAACCCTTGTTTCTACTTAGAATAAAAAGAGTTCAAATAACTTAATTTAAGAATGTTTTTCTTTATTTTTTCATATAAAATTACACAAAAAAAAAATTAATATAAAAATACTTTTAGAATAATTTACCTAAACTAACTAGCCGTTAATTTATTAAAAGAAAATAATATTAAATTATGTGGATTTTTTAACAACTATATTTTATTCCGTTTGTAGATTATTTCTCTTACTACAACTACAAGATCAGTGACGAACTAATTTGACATGAGGGTTTGATAATTTAGACTTCACCTGAGGGAGTTTCCTACATGTCTTTATTCGCACCATTTTGATAATCTATTCTACTGGATATATTGAGATTGATAAAAATGACATTGAATAACTAAAAAAAATAACACATAAATGTTATACTTGTAAATTATTAAATTAAACATTTGTTTAAAAAAATGAAATAGATTTTATTACAAAATGAATTTCGTAAATGTTTATCAAAAGGATAAAAGTAAAGAAGTAGAAAAAAAATCACCTTAATAATGCGAATACTGTGAGGTAATGATTTTGGGTGAATCCCTTCTCACACTCCTTAGGTCAAACTTAGCAGGGGTTGGACTAAAGGGGTTAGTTAATCCTTTCTTATGTAGCGTCCTGCTGAGAGGCAGCATTCACCACCTATTGTCAATTCATCTATTGTTATACGTAGAGAAGGACATTTTATTTCTCAAGCGTTCAAAAAATTAGAAATAAAATCCATTACTTATTATTTTATAACATATTGAAACATATAATAAAATTTTACGTATAGTATTATTTTAACGAATTATTTATATTTTTGTTCGGTATATATGTAATTTGTTGCAGTTTTCATTTTGCCTTAATTCATTTACAAAAGAAAAAAATAATTATAATATTATGGAAAAGTAGTTTGTTCAAAAATTTAAAATCTGACAAATAATTTTGTAGAAATTTAAAAACGTAAAAAAAATTAATTTTCACGTTGTTTTGATAATTAATTTCATATAAGGTTTGTTTTTTACTTGATAATATCTCTATATAAGATTTTGATGGTTGTATGTGGGCTATGGAAATGGGATTTTCTAATGTATAAAAAATGCAGTATTCGAACCCGGTATCTACGGATTAAAAGCCGAGATGCAAACACTCCACCACAGCGACGCTATCGATCAGTGATATAAGGTTATTATATTGAATATAATGATTTAATTAAGATCTAATTTTAATATCAAAATCATCTTAAACAGTTAAAGATGACAATAGATTTTATAATATAAAATTATTTCTTCATTCATCTTAAGCTACCTCTGTTAAACTAAGAACCTTGACAATAATTACTTTAAAATCGCAAATAGTTAATAAATAATAAATAAATAGGGGAAAGAATATTTATATATAAGCATTGAGTTTTTTCTGTGTTAATCCTTTTTTTTTTCTTTTGGAATTCATTTAGATATAAGTAAAATATATTAAATAAGTAATTTACCAAAATAATTATTATGATGCAAATTGTCTGATTATAAGTACACTTATTATTAAGTTATTTTTTAATTTATAATTCATATTACACCATTTTAGAAAAATTTTACTAAATTATTTCAATTGATAGCTCAAAATATATATTGTTACAAGGTAGTTAATTCAATATTTTTTATGTATATTTTATAACAAATTAATAAATATAATAATAAAAGTTATAATAGAATATAAAAATCTGGTTAAATTTAGTGAATAAAAGTTGTAATCAGTAATAAATATTTGAAATTAAACTAATTGCAGTTTGCGCAATTGTCAGTCTGATATTACACTATTTTCATATTTAATCTCGGATGATTTCTTTGATCTTTAGTTCAGTAGGGTTCACAGTCAAATCGAATAAAAATACGTAATTTTTTGTACTTGTTATTAATTAATTTGTAACGTATTTACTTTTAATTAAAATATACTTAATTTTTTATGAAATATAAAGGAAAAGAACATTTTATCATAGTAATAGCAGAGATAGATTTAAAATTTATATTTCTAAGTTGAATGTAAAATTTAGTAAATATCTTTACAAAACATTCAATTTATGTTTATATATTTTACGAGCGAGTTATTGATACTTTCACGTAGCTTATATATCATGGGAAAGTCTTCAATGTATAATTTAACTCATTCAATTTATGGAAAAGTGAATGGAAGCATGTAAGTTAAATGCGTGCAAGCGTGTGGTTATGTTCGTGCTACACGCATTATTCTTCCTTTAAGTGAATAGCTTGAACATTTCATTGTAAAACTGGTGAAAAGTAAAACCTCCTCTTAAGCATGTCAGGAACTGGGATTGCAACTGTTCCGCACACAAACATTTATTTTTCCTCGTGGTGAAATAAATGTTACAAGAAACGTGAACTGACCTCGTGGTTCGTGCCACTCATAAATCTTCAACAGGACTCTGTAGGGTATGTTTTTTTAGGATTCAGTTCACAGAGCAAGCAATTTCGTTAGGATATTTAGTGTTTCCTGACAGCTCAAATGACATAATGCTTTTTAAGACTTAGCCTAATGAAATGACATAATGCTTTTTAGGATTTCTCTAATGAAACTTTCTGGTTATTAATGGATTGGTAAGATATCTATAAAGGAATGACTGTATACAATGAAATTAACAAACACATATCTGCAGTGAAAATATATTTTATAGTCTCTAAAATATTTCTGTTTAATTTTAATTGCAATTATTATTATTATTAAATTACATCTTACAGGAAATAAATTCACATCTTCAATTCCTAAGTAATCTTAAATTTAATGAATTTTTTTGTTTGGGTATATGAATATTTTTATAGTTAATATGCTAAATACCGGTTTGATCTGTCAAATTTCAATTTCTCCGTATCTTGATAAATAAACTAAATATACATAAAATTAAGGAAATTTAATGGTATTATAACAATTAAATATGTTAATAGCCGGAAAAACTTTTTACGACTTAAATAATTTTATTTTTATTACAATTTTATTTCAATAATCCTGTACTAGTGTACCATATTTTCTTAATGCACTCATATACATTTGCCACTATATCTCTAGTTTGACTACGAAGCGTTTTATGCAGTACAGTTAAGTTTTTAGGAGGCATATTTAAAATACATAATATTAACATAGTATAAATACCCAATATAGAATACATAATTATACTATAATTCGCGTCTCATTTCTTGTGCTGACTATACAAGCACCGACGTTGACATCACGAGCCTAGTTACAGAATGAAATTCCCACTATTGCTAGTCTGTAATAAACGCCTTAAAGCAAATGGTCCGTAGCCTCGCGCCGGGTATCTGTCTAAGATCGGAGCTATCAAAAACGAATTGTCGGGGTGTAATCATATAATCAAAATTTATATAATCCTTTGTCTTCTAAGTTCTATTAAAAGCCTTGATCTTTTCATATGATCACTAGCAGGAATTGAAAAACTGTAAAAAAAAAATAAGAAAAATATGTAACGGATACTGTTGAACCAAATTATTCGGAACTGGATAATCTAAAAGAAAACAAAATTGAGTCTCTCATTGTATCTCTTAATACTGAGAGCACAACGGATTTCTCGCAATCAGATGACGAAAACTGAATTGAATTTATTATTTGTTTGTTATCATTGTAATTTAATCTAAAATATTAGAGAACTTTCACTGTTAGAGGAAAATTGAAGATTTAATAATTCTAAAAAATTCAAGGAAACTACGTAACAATAAATAATTTTAATGAATAAAATACTAGTGATCAGTTGTGCCTAATGAGGAAAAAATATCTGCTAATAATTTAACATCTATGTAAATGTATCAGTTAAACATCTATTTTAAATTATTTAAATTTAAATATACGTATCATTTTTTTTAAATTTAACAGCGAGTAGTTACTGAATATTAACGTCGCGTATCTTCTTTAGTAAGAATCAGGGATTGGGAAATCTGCCACCTGAACATGAATCTCGTACGCGCAATCAGTTTACTTTTTTCTGTTTTTTTTTTTTTTGTCGTGGAGTTGCGAAAGAATGCGTTTACGCACGCCATCATGGGGTCTTCATGGGTGTGTCAGACTCAGAATCGAGGACACTAATTGTTCCAAGCTAGTCCGCTTAGCGAACTAAACAGCCTTGCTAAGCGGCTAAGCAATGTAATCTGCTTCCTACCGACTAAATTTTCCTCACCATTCTCCTCCATTCCGAGACCGAACCCACAATTAAGCATACACAACCTGGAAGGCGCCTTTGGGTTCAGAGGATCCAGAGTCCCCGTGCATCATCATCGCCACCCATCCGAGCAAGCTTGGACAAGTGATGACTCAGTAGAGAGCTATCCGTCACCCCATCCCCCTCCAGTCTGATTCTTTACTCGATTGTGAACTTTGTCTATACTCCATCTTCTTCGCTCTTCAATTCTACAGCAGTCATTCACTCATTCATACTTCTTCATTCACACCACACTGTTCATTTATTTATTTTTTTTTTTTTTTGGATGCATGGGTGTTCGTGTATTTGTGTGTTCACGTCAAGGGTTCAGAAGTCCCCGTGCGTACTCATCGCCGCCCATCCACATAAGCAGGGACGCGGGGCGACTCAGCAGGAGGCTGTCCTTCCCCCGACTCCTCCGAGTAAGTATACGTGTGTCGCCGTCGAGGGTTCAAGAGTCCGGGGTCCATCTTCGGTCTGGAACAGGATTAAAAAAAATAATCTAGGACCCTCTTAACCTATCCACTTCATCCTTCTTTCTGAGCACCGATGTAACGTATTTATCAACAACATTCCAAGCATGTCGCAAACGAAGCATGTGGTGTAACTTCAAATCATCAGGTGTAACTTCCGATAGGCCTGCCATCGTGCGGATTTCCTCCGACGCAGGACTGTCAAAAAGTGTATGCTCAGCGGTGACCTCAAAGTGTGAACAAAAAACGCAATCTGGGGACTCCCTTCTGCCTATTCTATGCAGATAGGTCCCGAAGGTACCATGGCCGGATAAGGCCTGTGTAAGAAAGTAACTCAACCCCCGTGCCTCCTATCACACCAAGCATCAAAATCTGTGATGAGTCTCTTTGTCCAACGTGCTTTATCACCTATCGCCCATCTATTTCTCTGTGACCAAAGTACTGTGTCTGAGTTTAGATTGGTCCTCTGTTCTATCTCTGCCACCATGTTGGTTGCATCTGTCTCCTATAAGTAGATCTGTTGGTGGCACCAATAGACACACCACCTCGTAAGACACGGTACGGTAAGCAGAGATTAATCCCAGAGATCTTCTATGCACAGATTGTAAGGCTAGCAAATTTCTTTTCCTCGATATTGCCTTTTGCCAAACTAGAGTCGCGTATAACATGATTGATGAAACAATTAGTCTTCGCTTAGCCGGGCGAGGTACTATCCTATTGGACTTAAGCAGCTGAACCGATTTAAGAGCTCTTCCGATCGCATATCTAATATGCTCACTAAATGATAGTGAGCGGTTAATCACAACTCCAAGATATTTTATTAATGCCTTAGAAGCCAGCCGATTATCGCCGATCTTCAAGTTGATGGAGCCGAACGTCTCCTTCCAGCCAGTACTATAAAATCACATTTATTTGGAGCTAGTTCTAGGCCGTGTCTCTCCATCCAAGCCTTGACTAGCAACAACCATTTGTTCCTCTTCTTTTTAATCTCAGCCTCGGATTTACCAAATACCAATATTGCCAAGTCGCTAGCGTATGCTACGATCTCAGTGCTGACGAGAAGATCGAGTCTCAACACTCCATCGTAAAAAATAGACCACAGGAGCGGGCCGAGTAAAGATCCTTGCGGAACTCCACGGGTGGTCTTAAAGCTAAGCGTAGTATTCCCTGTATCGGCGTATACCAATCTATTGTGTAGGTATTCTTGAACCTGACAGTGGAAATATGTGCTAACTCCACGATCCCGTAGCGCTGTCATTATGGCCTGTGATGTTACCGTGCCGAATGATATTCTTACGTCTAATAAGATCAATGTCGGAAGCTATCTAGTCCTCCTAGTACCCTGCCTGACTCCCTCAGCCCAGGTGATAACCTTGTTCACAGCCAGTTCTTTTCCTGAAGTCATACTGATGCTCATGCAGACCACCTGACTCATCCAATTCTTCTAATATTCTGGTTGCCAACATTCTTTCAACAACTTTGCCTAAATTATTTATCAGACGCAATGGATGGTGCCTTCATCTTTGTGTTTAGGTAAAAACACGAGCCGAGATTCTTTCAAATATCTAGAAAAAGTATTATTCTACAGTCCGTAGTTTAAGGTTACAACCAATTTCATTCTGTTTACTTGAACTCTATAACCTAACTGGATTAGCTATAGTTTAGTTTATTCTTTTGTTATCATTAAAACATAATAACTGATTATATGTAATATCGTTTAAAAATAGAATAATTAAATAATCGATAAACAATAATTGTAAGAAACTATTTCGGCCTTTTGAAAAAAAAAAGATTTATTTTATCTTTTTTTTTCATTTATATAAGAGTTAATATGAATTGAAACAATAGCATGAGCAAATATGACTCTTATTATTTACAAGCATAACTTTCATTATACAAACATCAGTAGAAGCACTCATTAAAGGAGCATAATGCAATTACGTGATTACAAACAATCATGGTACAATGAAAACTTCTCACAGATTGCTAATGGCTGGTAAACAATTTATCTGAAAATAGTAATAGTGAACACAAACATAATAGTAATATCAAACATAATATTGGTAATATTTTTATATCGTACTTTTAAAAATCATATTGGCTAATTCATACAAAACGAAATTTCATCTCTGGTATATTACTACACGAAAAATTATTCTGTTAAACATGACACGCTCTCAGTTTATGAAATTTACAGCTCACCCAATAATAATATTACATGGATAAATTTATTCCCACAATTCTCCTCAAAAATGAATAAAACTGTTACACAATCATTTAGATATACCGCTGCTTCTTCAGTTTTACGTTAACATAAGTAAAAAGAATCATTTACAAACACAGTTAAATTTATATAAAAAAAGAGAAGATCGAATTTTATTGCACATGAGACACTTAATTAAAGTAACATTAGAAGGTACTATATAAAAGTATCAATAAGTAACTTAAATAACTTTCAGTAATTAATGTATAAAACCTAATATATGTAAATACACCTAGCTTTCTCCCTTAAGGTTACAGCAGAATTAAAATTACTAATTTAGTAATTAAATGGTATTTTTATTTTTGATTTAATACGTTAACATCAAAAAATTGTTTTCAGTTCTGAACAGTTTTGTAATGGAGTTATTCCACAAAAATAATATACAAACTATTAGTGGCTCCTCACTGCTCCGTAGCGTTATTGTTAGTCTGTTATTTGACTTTCGCTTTGTTTAATAATTTATTTTTTAGTATAAATTCTACAATAATCGCTACTGTTACTGTGATTAATAATAGAACCGTTACTGTGTGGTCGTAAAATATTAATAGTTATGTTATAACTGGTCTAGTCCTAACTGTTATTACAAAGTAATGATATGTATTTCAAAACAACGGCTAAAAACTATTCCGGTTAAAAGTCAAGTGGACCCATGCTGCTCCACAGCGTTATTATTACAAAATAATGTCATATATTTAAAATAATTGGCTAAAAAATTCCATTTGCAGTACGCCTAATACCAAACCCCCTTGCTAAACTCTTTCTTCCGTAAGGAGAATTCATACAGGTAAAAAATTTTTTTTTTTTTTTTACCTCCGGAATCACCGTTAAGGTATATCATCAGAGGGATGAGATGAATGAATTGTAGCGTGTCTGAAAAATGCCATGCCTGATCGGGTTTCGAACCCGGCATCTCCGCGATGAAAGGCCGAGACGCTACCACTCGCGTCAAAAAAAATCTATTTTCAGTCAGAACAGATGTTCTACTGGAAGCGTTGATTTATCTGCTTATTTTGGTTGGAATGGCTCGCCGATAAGTCATCAAACACCGACAAACCTTTAAGGGAATTTTCCTCTGAGTAATAAATCTCGGAAAGTTGCTAAATTAAGGAATACATGAGGATATCTTTGAAGAGACTGAAGTTTGGAGTCCGATGACGCATGAAAGCATATTTGTAGTAATTCCAAGTGTAAAAAAAAAAAATAATTCCGATCCGCCCAATAGAACGCCCAGACGAATTGGAAAAGGTTTTCAGGCCAACATTTTAATACATAAGATGACCTTTTTTTTTTAGATTTATTATTATCTTAAATTGAATTAATCATTTTTTCACTCAGTATTTCTAGAATAAATGTGTTACATATCTTTAACTTTTGTAATTAGTATATGTTGCACACTTAAGGGGGGAAAAAATTGGGATAATTTTGAATGTAATGAATACCTTGTACCGCACACATTATCAAAAATCTCAATCAGAAAACAGTGGAGAAATTGATAACAGAGATACTTAATGAAAAAGATCATGATTATAGGGAATGAAGTGAGAACTAAAAAAAAAATTAATTAAAAAAAAAAAATATATATATATATATATATATATATACAGCGCTAAGGATATGGTATGAAAAGACCCGAACCGGCCTGAAGCACCCTGGGGTGCTCTCTGTAGAGTGGGCAATAGTTAATACCGAGACCCGGCTGTCGGGAGCGGGAGCTGGGACGGCATAGCCAAATCTTGCATTCCTGTCCTCGACGGTTAGAGGCTAGGCACAAAATAAAAGATCCGGACCCGATGGGTTGACCTGCCGCACCGGAGGGTGGGGAGGCCCAATAGTGGCAAGGACACTCCCCTGGGTTGAGCAATACTTAACTGTAGGTCCGACCCAGGGATAAAGGGGGGAAAAAAGAAAAAAAAAGTTTACAATGTAACATATTTTTTTTAATTTTACCACCGTTTGCAATAGAATCATGGCGGATAAACACTTGAAAACTGAAAATTGTTTTTACAACAATCGCTATTTGTTACCATGCAGCAGAAAAATTATTCCATTATATATGGTTTTTTTTTATGATTTCTTTGGGTGCATTTAAAATTATAATGGGATCATTTCTTAAATAAAAAATTTACTGCTTATAAAAGATGTTAATTACCACTTCTTACATATGATTATCCAGTTGGTCCTATTTTGTACTAAACTCATCTGATCACAGATGGTGAATATTAATTTCATAAAAACTTTGTTAGGGAAGATACATTTTACCGTTTAAAAAACTGCTGATACTCTCCGATTACGGTGAGATCTACCGATTTTTGTAAATATTGTTATACAAAAATCTGGAGAGAATGGACATTTTTCAAATCAAAACAATATATATAGGCAACCCATAGTTTGAGAAGAAATTGAACGCCTAGTGTTGAGATATCCATAAACTGGATATATATTCAGGAAATATATAACCTGGATATATATCTATAGGACAGTCATCATATATCTTTGAATTAGACAACAGTGAGGACCTTAGGGCGCTGAAATGACTCCATGGGTTTGATTTGATTGATGGACCGTTATGATGACCCGGTTTGTTGGAGAAAACACTTTGTTTTATGGATGATTCAGATTTATGGATTCGACCGTTTATTATTTATCTATGGTTATTTCGACGTGATAACGTTACGTCAAATAAATCGGTGAGAGCTGGGAGGCATTCACCGAAATCGCGTCCGTTACCCGAAGCCGTAACGCGGGCATCGGGCGGCTTCGTGCATGTTCGGGCTTCTGTTGATTGCAGTGTGCTCGAACGCGCTTAGAGCTGGCTCGCGCATTCGAACGCTCGGTTACTGTAGCATGTCTTCGTTTCGATTCGTAACATTCCCGACTGAGAACACGTGAACGAAGTTTGACGCGTGTAAAGTTGATTGTTTGTTGTCGTGAACTGTTTGAAGTGAATTTGTGCGGACA
>JAAAKQ030064336.1:0-15681 GCA_010016005.3 Zanna intricata
TCAGGCATGGCATTTTTCACACACGCTACAATTCATTCATCTCATCCTCTGAAGATATACTTAATTGTGGTTCCGAAAGTTAAACAAACAAAAAAAGAAAAAGAAAAAAGCGTCGTGCCTTTCTTAATCCACTGTTAAATATTTAATTTTGTTTTTTTTTTTTTAGCAAACTAATTTTATAAAGCTTTCTCTTCAGAGATCTAGTTAAAATAAATATATAAAGAATAAATAATTGAATGAGCTAATCATTTTAACTAGTTAAAATTTTCAAATTCAACATTCATAATTTCGTTTTTAATTGATTTTATTTTTCACTTTATTAATTGAGAGTCGCTTTAAATCTTAATTTATTAAATTCAGTAACAAATTAGTATACCTAGTGTTTAAATAAATATTAAAAAATGTATTGTAATAAGGAAGATATTAATAATGAAATTTTTACCGGAAAATATTTGATACTTGACGGGAATTTATTTCAAGACTGACCGATTCAGAAGTCAACGTCTACAGTAACTGAGAAATGTTGGAAAACGAAGTGTAGATAGTGAAACTTAATTTATAGTCGCAGTTTATAATAACCTAAGTTACACTACAAAAATTTATGTTTATTTACAAGTATAGAAATATATAAAATTATTTACAGATCAGTTCACAATATTACTACCTTTTTGGTAAATTATTGCATGTCTTCTAATGCGTATAACATCTGGTTTTCTGGTAATTCTAAGCGATTCTTATTTTACAATGTATTTACAGTATTAATTTTGTTTGAAAATAATTGAATTAACTAGATTTTTATTTTTATTATTACACCTGCAATCCTTGGTTTACGTACATTTTAATGAAAATCTGATTGATAAAAAGATAAGTGAACATATTCCAAACGTTTATCGGAAATCCTCCCTTCGGTTATCAGTATTAACTTAAATTAGGAAGGAAAAAGCCGTTAAAAATTTCGAAAATTTATAAAATATTTGCTTTAATTTTTTCTCCCTCGAATCTTAACTTTCTAGTTGCTGGAGTTTATAAAAGAAGAAAAGTGTAGTGTTACCGATAAAAAAATGAGTCTTCTTCCAAATTCTCTGAAAATTTTGAACTTCTAAATTCAAATATTCCAGCAGAAAATTTCTCTATCTATATGTACTATCTTTATTTTTCTTTATATCTCAAAAAAAGTTTAACATAATGATCATGAAATTTTATATGGTACATTGTATATTAGAGGAGCTTATACAAAAAGTATTAACCGTTTGCGACATCTGCTCCTATTCAGTCTATCTTAATAAACAATGTCTACTCAATCAGTGTCTACTTCATATGTTCGAATTATCATTGTATCCTTTACACTCAAATATTTTCTGTCCATGTTTAATAGAAATAAGAAAATAGAGAATCCCTCCTTGTGTGAAGTGAGATTCAATGTTTTAATTCAAGAAATATGTAACCGTGTTAAATTCTTCTTCAGATCAAAGAAGTTTACAAAGAAGTTACGATGATTAGATCATCACAGAGATAATGTCAATTCGGTGATGATATTTTAATGCATGGTGAGAGAGTTCATACACGATGAACAATAAACCGGATTCTTTATTATCAGTCTGTCGATCGACTGATACCTCGTGTTCACAAATTCAAAAAACGGGATGGCGTCTCGCACTCGATAAAATTAATGAAAATTTTGATTTGTTTCTTACACCGTTATCCATGATGATCTATGTTGTGTTAGATTATAAAAAAATAACTAAAAAAAAAAAAACACTGAAAATAAGATATCGAAATAAATTTTTAATAGCATTCCGATCATAAAAATTTGATTAAAAAATGTTCGAAATAATTTATTGTTCTTTACTTGAAAATTTTTAAATATTTATTTTCCTCTGAACAAAGATGGAGGACCTGGATATATAAAGCTATTAAAGTAAAATAAGTTGGCAACCCTGACGTGATTCGGTAATCGATATGGTGTCCTTCATATCAGATATGATTAAAGAAAACCGTAGAGTAGTGGATTGGTGTGCACCGCTGCGTTCGTTGTAAAAGCATATTTTAAAAATACCCATAGCTATTCATAGCGGTTGTGATTACAAATTTGGCCATTATTCCGTCGGAATTTTAATATTCCACGTCTTATACTGTTCCAATCCCGCAATACGACAAAATTGTTGATAACAAATTTCTGAATTACAGCATCTGCAACGAAAAACAAATCACTAAGTCCTGTGCGTTCCATGAGAACACCTAAGAGTCAGGCAGACAATAATCAGGAGCCTTCAGCGCTCACCAGAAAGCTTGCCGCACCCTTTCGTTTATCAAATAACAGTATCAGAAGAATTTTACTCTAGGTTTTCATTTTTCATACGTAAAAAATAATGGTGGTAGAAGATCCAAATAAGCGTAACAAACCAAATCGATGATATTTTGTGGAAATTTTATTTACTTGTTTACCAATGAAATGTTCCTACTAATGAGTAACGAAGTACACTTCATTTATCGGGTGCAGCGAACAAGCAAAAATTCCTTACTGGTCTAATATGAATTTTAAACAGCTTTATATGAGTAATATTTACTGTTCACGTGTAACTATTTGTTTTTTTTCTGGTAAGCTTTAGAATCGTAGGATTTTTATTTCTCCGAATAAGAAGACACTCATTCCTGACCGCTACACAGTGATTTACCAGGTTTACTTGCTCCTGAACTGCTTCGTCGTGGGATAGACTTGGGTTCCAGTAGAATGGAGCAATAAACCCACCGGGTTGGTCTAGTGGTTAACGCGACATCGCAAATCAGCTGATTTCGAAGTCGAGACCTCTAAGGTTCAAGTCCTAGTAGAGGTAGTTATTTTTATACGGATTTGAATACTAGATCGTGGATACCGGTGTTCTTTGGTGGTTGGGATTCAATTAACCACATTTCTCAGGAGTGGCGACCTGAGATTGTACAAGCTTACGTAATACCTTACGGTAGTTCCGGAGGCTAAACAGATAAAGAGAGAATGGAGCAATAGCTCACACTACCAGCATCAATGGCAGTGGTTCAAGAGATATTTTCAGGCCACGTGATTTCCAAAAAAAGATGTCACATGTCCTGCACGTACTTCATACTTCAGTATGCGGCTGTTTTCTCTGGTGGAGACGGAGGAAGTATCCTAAGTCTATAGATATTCATCACTATCTAATAATATTCATAAATTTAAAGATGCATACAAGAAGAAACCAGAGCAATCTCAGACAACATGGTGCAAGCAGCGATGCGAATTATGCGTATATGATTTCAATAATGTACATTAAACGGTGGAGGCCATTTATCTGATATGTTGTGTAATAAGTGAAATCGCACCAATAAATGACATTAAATGTGCTATAATTACGTTTTAAAGCATACTTAAATAAACTATATTTGTAAATTTGTTAATTACCATCTACCCGTTTTCCTTATCATCGATCCACTATTTTCCGTTTTTGTCTCTATAAATATATATTTAATTCTAATAGTCCGCAACAGAAGATGCCACAGGACTTGTAAAGCCATCTTTGGTATAACCTATAATGTTTTTCGACCATTTTTGCCATTTGGCATATGCCAGATAGTTTGTCGTTTTATGTTAAATTTTTAGTATTGCATTGTTTTTTGAGGTTGATTTTGCCATTAGCAATACGGATACGACATAAACGTTTTATATTTACATTATGTTTTTATGTTACTGTTGTTTAACTTTTAAGTTAATTTTTAATATGTAATTGTTTACTGTATTAATATTTGTGTCCACACGCTGATAATGATATTATCCCGTTCGCCCAGGGGGAAAATATAATGGGAGGAGACCGCTGTTATGGAACGATTTGAACAATCTATTCCCTTGTCTGATGTCTTCACAATAAATCTGCCTCCCTTCAACCGTCTATCGAATGAAGTCAGGCCCTCTAATCTGACAGTAAACGTCTCACAACCTAAAGAAAAATTTGGAATTGGTCCAAAGTGATATAATAAATGGTTATTGAAATAAATTCAAAACTGTAATAACAATTATTATAGTTTTAAAATAAATAATCGTTTCGTTTATTAAACCATCATAATCAGTATACTTTATTATTTTTTCCCCCCCTACAATGCTTCTTTTTTTTATTTTTTATTTTTTTTTTGTAAATTTTGGAAGTATTGTTTATTTAATTATTTTATTTTTTGTTCTATTGTTCGATTACTTTTTCGACTAATTCCTCATTATCTATCGGTGATGACTGATTAACAATTAAAAACTGTTTAATAGTTTTAAAACTAGATCATCGCCATCTAGTTTTAAATTTAAATTTATTATTTTTTTTTTAAACAGTTTTTAAGCGTTTTATAGTTTCAAATTTATTTCCGATAACGATTATTTAAAACAATAAATAAATATATTCTACTTAATCGAAAAACTGAACGAGTGTCATTTTTATAAAAACAATCATATAATTCAATGACTCGATTCAGTAGAGAAGTTATGCTTACAAAATTACGATCCTCATTTTACACTGTTTAATTTTTCTATTCCATAATTGAGAATATGTTTTAGGCATTAAAATTTAAAAAAAAAAAATCTCTTTCGGCACGCCGGAAAGCGGAGGTAGATTTCACCGGTGCTAAGTAGGGGATAAAAAACATTTCCACATTAAAGTAAAAAAAAACTTCAAATTTACTCAATACAACAATGGTTGCATTTGAAAAAATTTCACATATATAGCATACGACAAGCCCCATCTTTTTATAATTCCAGAAAAGGTTTGTTCATCCTTTGCCATAAGGGTTGATCATATCAAAAATTGTTTTAGATAAATTGTTTTGAGGACTAACGACCACTTTAAATCGAATCAATTCTATGCTTATTAAGAGAGGTATGATTTTTTTTTGTCTTTGAAACCCCATTTTACCCACCCCCTGGGCCAATGGTTGGTGATATCAAAAGCTTTACTTAGATAAGTTTTAGGCCTTTATCCAAAAAATAGGAGGAACTTTAAACTAATTTGATATTTTACTTAATAAGAAAGTTATAGCGATTTTTTTTTTCGAAAAATTCCCATCCCCTATTTCTAGTCCCATGGCTCAATTTTTCCCATTAACGAACTCGACCGAGATTTTGAGTCGTTTTATTTTATGTATCAATTTGAAAGTGATTGGTGCAAAATTACGGCAATTATCGTGTCCACAAGAATATACGAGTATATATAAATATATTTATAAACTTTTGAACTGACAGTGGTTTTGGGGTCTGGGGGATGTGAAACGCGAAGATACGTCGAAATTTTTCGGAAGTCGAATCATGGTATCCATTACAATAGGTAGCTTTCTATGAAATCTACCTAATATAACTACATTCCGCCGTACAGTTTTGTATGATTTGCAGAACATAGGCTATTTAACTGAAGGAGTACTTTTTTTATTGATGGATTTTCAAAAAATAAACTATATAAATTCTTTTAAAAATTTTAATTGGTGTTCCAAAAAAACTCTTTGTCTAAATTAAGATATCTATAATTGTGATTTGAAACATTTTTTTTTTAAGTTTGCTATAGTAACATTTAAAATAGCTGGAAGGACGCCAAGAAGCATGCTCATCTAAAAACCAGAAGTAAACAGTTTATTATTCTTAATGAATCTACGTACAATGAAAATGTAAATCTTATAATTAAATTTTTAATGGGAAAACCGGACCATGACATTCAAACCAATCCATACCATCAAACGTATTCTGTAAGGTACAAGTTCAAGTAAGTTAAAGACAACTGTTAAATGTATATAACGTATCAAGTGACTTAGCTTCTATCGGTATTTCCAACGACTATTCTGATATCTAGAGCCAGAGTTTAAACCGGTTTAAAAAAAATATAAATATCATCAGTTTACATGATGTGATAACCTAATTATAAAAATCCCCGGGTGAATAATATACAAAAATGTATTAGTAAACAAAAAATAAATAAAAGCTCAATGTGTAGGTTGTACGCAGCAAGGAGAGGGATGTATTTATTTTGTCTACATTATCATATTTAATCTATTATTTAGTTTTTGATAATTCAATTGTTTATCAAACGTGTACATAAATTAAATAATAAAAATATATTACAAAAAGTTGCTAAAAAGAAAGAATTTTTATTTCTTCTTTAAGTATTATTCTTTTTACTTCTTTGTAAGATGTAAAGGAAGTATTAAGATCGCGAACAATTTCGGTTTTCAGATTTCAACCGAAATTCTATTTTGGCTATCCCTGAATCCATTTTTGTTAGTTTCGGCGTGAAACTAACTTATATATATAAAATGTATATGTATTATAAATTGTATAATATATACATATAATTTTATAATCATATGTATATAATTTCATTATAAGTTTATAATAATAATATTATAAAATGTATCAATGATTATAGATGTTTCATGGTTTATCAAATTACGACCAATTTATATACACAGAAAATATATATATATATATAATTTTTTTTTGTTTAACCTCCGGAACCACCGTTAAGTTATATCTTCAGAGGACGAGATAAATTAATTGTAGCGTGTGTGAAAAATGCCATGCCTGCCCGGGATTCGAACCCGGGACCTCCGGATGAAAGGCTGAGACGCTACCACTCAGCCACGGAGGCCAGCAGAAAATATACTAAAATTTATGTAATTGTGATGGCAGTAGTATGTTTGTGCATGATTTTTTCATGTGGATTATTACGTATTGTATAACATACTTAAAGTCTGTACGTATGTATCCCATATAACTCAAAAAAGATTAGTCGTAGGATGTTGACATTTTGAATTTAGGACTGTTGTAATATCTAGTTGTTTACCTTCCCTCTTGATTGTAATCGACAGAAAAAAGTGTCCAAAAGAGTCCAAAATCCAAATTTCTTTGGATTTTGGACTTTTTCTTAACTATAGTAATAAGCCCTTATTGAGAACTTTTCAACGATATATCATAAGTGGTACTTATTTTCATTGGTTCTTGAGTTATAACCAAATAAAATTTTAATTAATGAAATGTTTAGATTTTACAAGGGGAAGGCACAAGTTTGTACCTTCGACATTTTTCGAAGTTCGACCTTTTACAAGTTCGAATTAGACTTCATCTTTTTTTTTTTTTTAATTTAAATATATTAATAACTATTTACCTTGCTTGTAAAAAAATTGTACCATGACTAATAATGCAATAACAATTAAAAAAAAAAGTGAAAAATATCAGAAGTTATTAATGAAATAAAATTTTATATACTTTTTATTCTAAAAAAATGTTTATATAATTTAATAGGCGTACAAGGAAGTTTTCTTATAGATCGGTACAAAAGATTTTGTAAGTTGAACAAAAACCGGAATTAAAAGCATCTCAATGGTAAATGAATAATGTAAAAAATTTAAAAGACCTAGAGCCCTTTACCATTAAGAAAAATTAAACATTTTCCCTTAAATAACCTAAAAAATTAAATGTGAAGAAAATGAATATAGATTTAAAAAATAATATTTTCTGAAATCCACACTTATCCATCGATATATCCTATAACCGTTTCCAGCCCCTGCTAGTTTGATATAGACAATCTTTACGATTGGTTTTTGTGCGTTTCTGAAGGTGTAATTATTCAAAGTATTTTCTTTTGAAGTACAGAATATAAGGTCAACGAACGGTTATGATGGAAACCGGTCTAGTCTATAATTTAAAATTGTTGAGTGAAAAAAATTCGTAAGTTTTATTTTTTTAATAGCCATTACTGTAATTTTTTTTTACTAGAGGAACTAATCTTTTATCAGTCACCGACCGCATAGAGAAGCTAGCTGATTAGAATTAAACTTATAAATATTTCTAGTTACCAATGAACATTTATTTAAAATACCATCGACATTATCGTGGGTTTTCCCGATGTATAATCTTTATACATACCCTGAAACCATACAAAGAAGTAATAATAAAGAAATATAAACTTTAGAGTACTAAAGTCAAATAATAACATTTAAATAACTAACCATCTCGATTTATTATTAATTTGAATTCAGTAACTTTTAAATAAGACACTAAAGATTTTTTCTATAACTTTATTATTTATAAACAAATTAATTGAGAAAAAAAATTAATGTCGATAATGTCAATCTGTAGCGGAGGGATAACATCTTTGTCTTTCATGTGGAGATTCCGGATTCGAATCCCGATCATTAACTTTTCACACCACTACAAAATTCATTATTTCTCATTAGTGATTATATCGGATGGATCAGCCTGTGGTTTTCATTGTATGAATAGATAAATAAATAAAAGTAAATTATACAATTAATTAATTCCTTTATCTGATTCTGTAGGCAAGTAAATAAATAATACATTCATGACGAAGGAAGATATATAAATAAAAAATAAAAACTGGAAATTATTTAATTATTATTATTATTAATACAAAAGAGGACATTTTGAATAATTTATGTAATAGTAAGTTCTTAATCTGTTTTTACTCTTTTATTTTTATTCTTAGATATTATTAGACGTTAAAAGTAATATTCTTTCTGTTCAAAAATTAATGTATTTTTTTCAGCTAAGTTTTGAATATTTTGATTTTAATAAAAACAATTTTTTATAACTTTTTTTAGTTGACTTTATTTACATCATTTTGTACAGAATCAAATTCTCTACAAGTTTTTCGTTTTTAACTAAAACAATAATTTAAGTTAAAACAATAAATTTTTAAAAACTTTACGTATTTATTTCTCCTGTAACAAAGTTATTGGATATAAAACATAAAAAACGGGGTTTTCAACACAAATTTTTTGCGTTTTAGCTGAGCTTTCTCAAAAATCACTACAAATACCGGATTCTGAAACCTATTTTATTCAGTTTATCAAGTCAGAATCTATAAGAAACTATCAAACTTATCCCTTAATTTGGGTTCCTAGAATTTCAGTATGGCTTTATTTTACTCTTTGTCCAAGAAATCATGGCGAAATCTTTTTTCGCCAGCCGTAAATCGCTACAGTATTGTTTTCGAACCTATTTTATTATAAACTTCTTTAATTATTTTCATTGTTAGAACTCGTCCTGAAATTCTTTCCATTTCTTTGTGATACACTTTTTATAAACCATTTTGTTGATTAATAAAATTAATTGTTCAGGTCAAAATCTATAAGTAACTATTAAGCTTATCCCTTAATTTGGTTTACTAGAATTTCAGTATGGCTCTATTTTATTCTTTGTCCAAGAAATCATGGCGAAATCATTTTTCGCCAGCCGTAACTCGTTACCGTAGTGTTTTCGAACCCATGTTTATTATAAACTTTTTTAAATTATTTTCACTGTTAGAACTTGTCTTGAAATTCTTTCCATTTCTTTGTTACACACTCTTTATAAACTATTTTGTTGATTAATTAAATTAATTGATTGATAATAATAATAATAAATCGGTTCAAAACAATGTTAAAAAAAAAATCACAAGTTATCTTATTCTATTTACCGGTTAGTTTTCTGTTAACTTATTAAATATAATTTCTTTAGTAAAGAGGTTTTTCTTTAAAAATCTGAGCGAAAATTAAGTGATTTTTTGTTTTATTTTTCTTGAATTTCAGTGTGAAATGCGAAATTATTACAAAAAAAAAAAAAAACAAATTTCCGATTTACTTAAACGAATATTGTTATTATTATTATAATAAAAATATATAAAATAATAATTAACATTATAAAGGGAACTTTGTAACTAAAATACTATTATAGATAATCTGATATGCGGATATAAATTGTGACCTTAATATTAAACTAATTATAATACCTGAAAACTAATATTACTGCTGTTGGATTTTTTTTTGATCATTAAAGAAAAAAAACATTTTTTAATGCAGCAAATATGTAATCATGGTTAGCAAAATTCACACTAAAAGATTTTGTTACTGACCTTGCTTGTTATAAGTTTTCGATATAATACAATACAATACAGGTAGATGAAATTCGAGATTACTATTCTGTATAATTTATCGATTTTAATAAGGAAAAAAAAATGTCTGAAATTTTTGTAGAAAGAAGGTCGGTTATTTACATAAATTAAAATGTATTATCTGTGATCTGAAGATTATTTTTCATAATCTTATAGTGCTACTTATAGGATTACACGGCAAATTAGTTATAATTCAAATAATATTTTTGTAATTTTTTTTTTCTCTGTCTTTTGTGTTACAAGTATACGAACTGATTTTTATTAAACTGTGTTATTATTATTTTAATCGGGAGCTTAAAAATTAGATTACCTTAAATTTTTCTCTGTAAACTTTACGTTTTTTCTTTTCTTTTTCTGTTTAGCCTCCGGAATTATCATAAGATATTACTTCAGAGGATAAATGAGGATGATATGTATGAATGTGAATGAGAACTGTAGTCTTGTACTATCTCAGGTCGAACACTCCTGAGAAGTGTGGTTAGTTGAAACCCAATCACCAAAGAACAAAGAACACCGGTATTCACGATCTAGTAATCCGCTATACTACTCTCATTAAGGATAAATTTAATTAAAACCAATTTTGTTTACATTAAAACTGAAGTCGGTATCACATAACGATTTAATCTATAAAATATTATTTTTTAACTTAAGATTTTACATAAAATGAGATTTTTAAACGCTTTCTCGCTAATTATCCCACGCATTTTAAAAAAAGTTTTTTTTTTTAATTTAAGTAAAATTTTTGTTTTTATGAGCCATAATTAAGTACAAACAAAATATTAAAAATTAAGTGAATAAAAAACCGACAGTAGATAAATTTTGCATAACAGTAGATTTTTACAAAACTTTTTTTACAGTGTAGAAAGGTTAATAAAATTATATTTATTGCTAATCAAACAACCGTCTCAAATAAAAGAGGGTAAAGATTAGTATACCTTTTTTGGCTTTGCCCTAGATAGATTTTTATCTCAAATGCGCTTTAGGGCTTTTAAATGCGAATGAAATAATTACGCAATATTTTGCAGAGTACAATTGAGAAAAAGATTAAAATGTATTGTAAAGATATTTGAGCTCGAATAGATTCCCTTGATTAAATGACGCTTAATTTTATGTAATATTAAAACTATAATTGACAAAAACATTAAAATTTTTAATAAAAATTTTGGATTACAGTTGACTTTTTTGACCAAATGACGATTTTATCATCAAAATTATAATGGATTTAAAATAAAATTGTTAAAAAATAGAAATTTTTAGTAAAAGATTTGAGTTCCATTTAAACCCCTAGCTCAATAGTCACTTCCGATAAGTTTTTAACAGCCACAACTAGAGAAATGTATAAGATAAAAAAAAAAAAAAAAATTAATCTTTACTTTTAATTCGAATCTCAGGAGACCCATTCTTTTTTTAAAAAAAAAAAAATCCTCACGTCTCTACAATAGCACCAGATACATTTTTTCTACAAAATAAAAAATAAAGTTTAAAAGTATTGATTGATATTTTAAGTATAGAAACCACCTAGCCTATTGTTTTTTTTAGGGATTAAAAATTATTATTTTTTGGAGTAATTTGCTCCAATAAGTCAGCCCGATTTCGTTCAGTGTTATCTAACAAGATTAAAAAAAGTATAATTTAAAAAAGACAAAAAACAAACATATAGATACCATGATGCCCATCGTTAGATGGGCTCAAACATGGATGAGCCCATTTATGTTGGTCTATGTTAGTCAAATGGTCTATGTTAGTCAAATCCCTGAATTTGACTTGTTTCGGCGTGACGTCTCTACGTACATACGTATGTATCTCGCATAACTAAAAACGATTAACTGTAGAAATGTTGGATTTAGGACTGTTGTGACGTATAATTGTTCTCCCTCCCCTTTTGATTGCAATCGACCTGACAAAAAAAGCCCAAAATCCAAAAAAAATTGGATTTTTGATTTTTTCTTAACTGCAATAATAAGCCCTTATTGAGAACTTTTCAACGTTTCTACATCATAAATGGTACTTATTTTCATTCGTTCTAGAATTATAACTAAATAAAATTTTAATTAATGAAATAATTGGATCTTACTAGGAGAAGGTACATCGGTTCGTATATGACTTCATTTCCCTTTTTTTCTTTTTTTTTTTAATTTATATATATTGATTTATTAATAATTATTAACCTCTAATTATAAAAAAAAAATTATAATAAACAATAATTCAACAGCAATAAAAAATAAAAAAAAATGAAAAAGTCAGAAGTTATTATTGAAATAAAATTTTTAGTACTTTTCATTAAAAAAAAAAAAAATGAGTACATATAGTTTAATAAGAGTACAAGGAATTCATGTAGTACTCAAATCAGATTCTATAATTTCAACATTAAAAAAAAAATCCCTTTAAATTTTCTTTTATGCTGCCTTATTTATTTCAGAAATATAGTAAAATTTTAGTCGATATTTTTTGTAGCTTATTTTTTTAAAAAACTAATAAAAAAGTATACCAATGGGAATTATCCGGACAGTTACACACGAGTGTAATTGCTAGTAATCAATATTTGTAAAAAAATATTAGTAATATTATATTATAAATATTAGTAATAAAAGCGGTTACAAGGAATAATTATAATTAATTTTACAATCACGTGGTAATATTATCAAACCTTAATGTTTTACTTATTGTTAAAGGTTAGTTACTTATAATATCTATATTTGATTTTTTTAATATAATAAATACAGTAACATAGACGCGTAACTTACACTTTCGACAAAGAGAGTGAATTTTGTCATGTTTAGTCATACTAATTCCATCCCCACCAATATTATATTCAGCGAAGAATACCACACCCCACTTTTGTCTACTATAATTTTACCACCTCTCTTTTACACACATCTAGAGTATTATTATTCCATTCATTGTATATCGGTGTACCTTAACAACTAGCCGTCAACATCGCTGGACCAACAAATACAACCGGTAAGAAATTAATTACTTTTCATTTCAATAAAACTTTTCATGTTATTAATTATTAATATTAATTATAAATTAATTAATATATGACAAGTATTAAATATTCATTTTCTAATTAAAAAATATATATTAAATTTAAATTATTATTACGTTAATTAAAGTAAATATTTAACGAATAAAATTATTTATTTTCTATTCAAATTTTTTTTTTACACGAGGCTTTTTTAAAATAAGTTTTCTGTGTTTTTTAATTCATTCATTAAAACCATGATAAACTATAATAGTAGAGACTAAAATTTACTGAAGCCTTTAAATTCTTCTTCTTTTTCTATTTATTATTATTATTACATTTTTTATATCTTGACATAATTAAAATAAATAACTAGATTGGAAATGGAAAATTATATTTTATTTTCTTCAGCGCCTGTAATATTTTGAAGTCAGAAAATCATGTAAATTATTTATAGGTGCCAGAACCAAAAATATGTTACGAGATACAAATTACTCTTGAATTGGACATATCCGTTTTTAAGATAACAAAATACTATAGGTATAATTGTTTCTTATGTTTATTGAATTAAACGAACTGTCATAAACGGTCACTCATAAAATCATCGAAATGGGAAGTATTTATTCTATAAATAACATTTTATTCTGTTCATAATAGGAACTAAATATAAAATAAACATCATTACCCTCATAAAAATCAAATTAGATTAATGTTTCTTATACCTTAGATATTTTTAATTTAATAAAACCATAAGAAAGATGGCATGGTTTGTGTAATGAAAAAAATAATGGATTTCTTTTTCTTGTGAAACAATGCATTATACATATTTTCTATTCTCAGTACGGGTTAGTCAAATCATTCCCTATAATTAATAAACTATAAATATTAGAAATTTTTAAAAGCTTTAACTTGACTAAATTATACTTTTATTTTTCCCGCGTTGAATCCTTGAGCGAATGAAATTATTCTTGAAATGAATGATTGATTTCAAATATTGCTTTTTCTATTTCGTATATCAATTTCTACTAATAATATACTTGTATATCATCCTATATAAATTTCATGTAAAATAAAAAAGCCTTTCTGAACTATTTAATAATCAAGCTATAAAAAAGAGCACTAAATATTTTTATAAAAATTCGAGCATAAAATTTTTCTTGTTTGTTACAAATACTATTGAATTTCTGTGTACGTTAAGATGTATATAAAAAGAAAAATAAAAATAAATTCTTGTTGTGGTTCTGTTTTAATGTATTTTTATATAACTGGAATATATACAATTGAAGAATTTTTAAACAAAAAATTATATTACAAAAAGTAGACGATTTGAAGATATTTATGCTGTTTTTTTTTAATTTTTTTTAAATTTAATTTAATTTTTTTAAATTATTGAAGCTCATTCGTATATATGATGATATAATATAGTAACTTTTTTCATTTTGATGATCAAAATATTTTTGTGTGACTATTTGTAGAAAATTAATTAAAAAACATAAGGAAAAAAATAATACCTGCATATACCACCAACATTCTAAAGAATTTTAATTCATATTCATTTGTTCCATTATGGTTCTTTTAAGTACTGTCATAGCATTTTTAAAAATATTTTTATCGGCCTTTTATCCTAAAATCTCGGATTTGAATCCCTCTCAGGAATTGCATTTTTTTCATATGCTTCAAGATTCAATTTTCATATCCAATGTAAAAAGCTTCGAACTTATATGACGAAATCATAATGGAAAAAATATATAAAAAATAAAAGTAATAAATACACTATAAGTTAAGAAATAATATAATTTAATTCTTATTTTTTAAGTTTCTACTTTGGAGTCTGAAGCAGTTTAGGGATTACTTATTTATTGTTAATTTGTCATCGACTAAAAAAGAAAAACTGATTATTACTGTTTTCATTTGTTCAATATGATTTTTTTTTAAATTGGCTTTATTTTTTTAATGTTTATTTCATTATTATCATTTTTAATCCTACTGTAATAAATTTATATACAGAAATGTAAAAAAAAAAAAAATAAAAAATAACAGTAATAAAACCCATTAAAATGAAATTTATGCTTACATATTTTATAAATCTAGCTATTTAAATAATGTAAGAAAGGAAACTGACTGGTTAATACTCATTATAATGTTTTTATGTGGATAATGCGCTTCTTTAGCATTTTTTTATGCTTTACATAACAACTTATGTCAATAATAATATTGAAACAGTTGTTTGTGGATGGCCAAGACATTACTAACCTACATAGTAAAATAAAAATGATTAAAAATGTTGTAATAACTTACAGTAATAAATAATATTACTATAACATTTTATTAATAAATACATTGTACATAAAATAAAACAAATTTTAAAACTTTTTACTAATAAGTAATACTTTATCGATTCCCATTATTCTTTATTATTTAAATCTTGGATAGTGAGGGAAAAGATTATTATTTAAGATTCTCTATTCAAGATTTAAATAGTAAAGTCTCTATAAAAACAAAAGAAAATCTTTTATTAAAACTTATCAGAAGCGAATAAATTAAAATAAGTATATAAGGTTTACCCAAAGTGGATTTAAAAGAATTATTGAATTTTTCAAATAGTACTCTCCGCACAAAGATTATGATGATTCTGTTACTATTTAATTTTTTTTTTTTTATCCGACTATGAAAGAAGAAGTATACAAGTATACACAGTATTTCTGTAAAGTTCTCAAACTCTCTCTTTATCTGTTTAGCCTCCGGAACTACCGTAAGGTATTACTTCAGAGGATGAATGAGGATGATGTG
>JAAAKQ030064347.1:0-15680 GCA_010016005.3 Zanna intricata
TTTCATAAAAATACTCACATCAACTCACTCAAACGACGATTACATAACAACTGCGCGTCCAAAATGGCTGAAACTTTTGTGAGTAACTGTCAACAGACGAACAACGAAATTCGAGTGCTGCCACCGACGAGTGCTGCTATCTTCATGTTGTGGTCGGAAACTTTTCAGACCATCCTCGTACATATTAAGAAAAACAAAATATTTTCAAAGTGAAATAAGAATATTTTTGTTATCAGTAAAGAGATTTCTTTGAATTTATCATCATTCATATTTTTAATTTCAAGTTTTGTATTTTATATCTTTTTTTATCTATTTGTTGATCTATATTACTACCTGATATTCATTTTCATCTTTGTTCCATCAAGTCTTCTTTGTTTTTATAAAAAAACTGCCTAATTCTGAATACAATTACTATTTAATCGATCTATGAATAAATCATAAGTTTCATTTTATGAAATTATTGTTTTTTGTTTGAATTAGGAAATTTATTTAAAAAAAAAAATCTTATTCAGTATTTTTTGTCTCTCAGAGTAATGTAATGTAATAAATCAAGTAAAAGTATATCCAATTTTTTTTTTTTTTTTTTACTTTTTTAAAGCTAAATGACAAAAGAATTAACCTAACTCTACTGGTTAAATAATACATATTTTTTCTTTTAACTAAACATTTTCTTTCTGTTCTGCGGAAATATTATTTTCAAAATACGTGCTACATTCAACTATCTTCAATGATTATCATCCTAACTTTTTTCTTAAATTATCATATATTATTCTACAATTTTCCTGTTATCACAAAAAAAAATCAATGTAACGTGTATTTATATATGCATTACTAACTTTATATCCTTGTTTTCTAAGATTTCTCATAATACAAATCTTTTTTTATCGAAGTATTGAACCCATATTAAACTTTGTTTTTCTCACTAATTTACCAACTTATACTCTTTGTTTTTCTATAAAACTCTATTCTCATGTATCTCTATTCTTTTTTTAGTGTTTTCATAAAAACAAAGGATTGTACAGTAGTGTATCAAAAAAACATTATAAAATTATATATATAATTCCACCATATTTGGTTGTTATAAATAAATTCTCTCAAAAAATATCTCTTTAGTTTGTAATTTAATAGCTGGTCAGGGTTCGCTTCGCTCGCTCTTTCCGTCTGATCAGGGAGTTCCCCCCCCCCCTTGGATCCACACTGTTTTCTTTAGTCTCATGCTTGTGAGAATAATACTGATAAATAACAACTGAAGCCGGCCTCCGTGGCGTGAGTGGTAGCGTCTCGGCCTTTCATCCGGAGATTCCGGGTTCGAATCCCGGTCAGGCCTGGCATTTTCACACACGCTACACATCATTCATCTTCACCCTCTGATGTAATACTTAACTGTGGTTCCGGAGGTTAAAAAAAAAAAATAACTGAAGAATTTTCAATTAATTAATTTCTTCAGAGGAATAGTTTGGTCAGTCCAGGACACGAAACCTTCTGAATTATGCAGGTTTCAGAATAGCTACCATCTTAAAAGTGATATTAATAGCTGGTTACCCGTCCTTCGTAGGGATAACAAAGTATTTTTTGTTACCCGACAATTCTTAGCGTTTTCCGACAAACACTACGAGGATATGTACGTATTTCGTTTTCTTATTTTTTATTTATTTGTTATTCAAGTAATCGTGGGTGCGTGTAGCCAATCGCGTTGTATACATACTGTAACAAGAGTGGCAGTTGCTGTGTTGGTGAGCTGCCGCCATACACCGTCGCATTTTTGAAGCTATTTTTCCCGATAACAAAAGAAATATCCAAAAAGACGAACACATCTTTTTAGTAGAGAACTTGCTTCAGAGGCGTGCCGTAGGCAAGCCTTCCGGGCGGGTTGCCTTGGCGAGCGGCGTCTCAGAATGGGTTTATTTTATTAGGTGTCCAGAACTGATTACTTCATGTGTTAAATTTTTTTTCTTGAATAATGAAAATTAATATAACGGAAGTTAAATTAAAAATTTAACTCTAGAAATTGATACTAACGAATCGGGATTTTCCGCTAGTTATAGGTTCATTCTCGTGCCTTCGTTTTGATTATAATCAAAACAAAGTTCATTATTTTATGAAGAAAAACAATCACATAATTAAAACAATCTGATGTAGACACTACATGACTTCCTTGTATCCCTATTAAATTACATATACACATTTTTTTAAAATGGAAAATTACATAAAAGTTTATGTAAATTAATAATGTCTGATATTTTTCCATTTTTTATTTTAACTGTTATTACTGAATTATTAATTATCGTAAACATTTGTTTTACCAACAGAGATAATAATTATTAATAAATCTATTTTAATAAAAAAAAAAAGGCGAGGAAGTCTGATTTCAACCGATGTGTCTTACTTTCTAAGATCCAAATATCACATTAATTAAAATTTTATTTGGCTGTATCCCTGGATCCAATGAAAATAAGAACCACTTATGATATAACGTTGAAAATCTCTCAATGAGGGGGTTATTACTGCAGTTAAGAAAAACTCCAAAATACAATTTTTTTGGATTTTGGGTTTTTGAACACTTTTGGTTCAGTCGATTGCAATCGAAAGAGGAGGTGCACAATTAGATGTTACAACAGTCCTAAATCCAAAATTTCGGCATCCTACGGCTAATCGTTTTTGAGTTATGCGAGATATGTACATACGTACGTACGGACGTCAAGACGAAACTAATCACGATTGATATTGAGAGATGATCAAAATGGATATTTTCGTTGAAATTTGAAAAAACCGAATTTTTTTGTGATCACAATATTGCCTTTACTTCGTACAAAGAAGTAAAAATATATTATCAATATATATTTCTCATATATCTCGATATATCGATATATAATATAAGTATACACTTGACCATGACGAGACATGTATTATCGAATTGGAATTTTTCTCTAAGTTACATATCGTTACATATCGGTGCTAAGCTTTTTTTTTCTTTTAAGCTCAGAAATCACAGTTAAGTATATCTTCAGAGGATGAGATGAATGAATTATGGTGCCATGACTGACCGGGATTCGAACCCGGGATCTCCGGATGAAAGACCGAGACGCTACCTACCACTCGCGACACGGAGGCTGGCTCGGTGCTAAGCTAAGGGGGACGAACACACGCACACAGACCCAAATACAAATGCTATTCAGAAGGGTAGGATTTAATTTCAATTACTGTAAACTGTAAACTGCCTTTAAATTCGATTTGACCAACGGTTTGGCCACAGTAAAATTGAATATTGGTCAGGAATATAATTTGGTTGTTACCTCAAGCCATTAAAACAGCAATCATCTTGAAACAACAAAACATTTTGTAACGATTTTTGTCCTAAGTTCATTCCAGGTATAAATACCATGTTCATGCAAAATTTCAGATTAATTGGTTGTTTAATTTTTGCGTGATATACTGTAGTAACAGATCCTCCGATACCACTAGGATTTTTATGCATATCATTGAAATTATTAATTAAATTTGTTAATGTAATTTTTTTTTGTAATTTATATTTTGTCTGTACGTTTAAACGTTTAACGGCGTATTGTTTCTAATTAAAAATTTACGAATTAATGTATTTTTTATTATTATATTATATACCACAATATAACGGTGGTTAAAGAGGTTAAACAAAAAGAAAAAAGAAAAAAAGAAGCTTATACGTGGGAAGAGAACGAATACAATCAGATAGTATCTTATCTATCTGAAGAGTATTAAATTAAGTGAAAAAACTTAACTACTCTTTGAAAAAAAATTGAAATAAAAAAACCGTAAGGTCCAAATCTTTCTTGACCGATTGTAACCAAAATTAAATATTATTAATTCCAGATATTCAAAAAACATCATTCTAAATTTCATAAAAATCGCTTATTCAGTCTGAAGATAATAAGAGAAAAAAAAAAACCGTTTAACATTTATTTTGGTCAGAGGAGTCATCTCCTTCTCTTACAAGTTCTCTTATAAGAGAAGCTTATAAGTGGGAATTTAGAAATGGAATTTTGTAGTTTATAAAAAATTCTATACTTGAACAGGGCTCGAACCCAAGACCCAGTGATGAAAAGCCGAGACGCTACCATTCCGTTACAAGATCGGAATGTTTTATTAAATAATGGTCGTCAATCATATGATTAGATAAGGTAACGCCATGTATATTTATAAGGGTGTAACTATTTGTAAAATTTTTTTAATAATTTTTTTTTTTTGAATGAGGATGACATTTCTTTGATTACTTTGAAACGATAACTTTGGCTATTTATTATACTTAGGTTCCTAGGTTGACTATTACCTAGGTAAAATCACCAACATAAATTGTATTGGAGAAAATATTTTCTAGGTTATATTTTATAATAAACTGCAATCATAAAAATTAATACAGATGTTCATTTTTTAATGTATTATCGTAAATAAATGATACGGATATAATGTTACATTGCGCAAGAGGTAATTTTTTAAAATAAATTAGGGTAGTTAGGAATGCTTTAAAAAAGACTGCTCCTCAGTGTGATACCTTTGTGTTTGAATGATTTGATCTTCCCTACAGGGTGGTAAATGATTCACAGATGAAATAAATTCAATGCCGTAACGAAAAGAATTGAAACATACAAAGAAAAAGATTGACAAATGATTTCATTTTATACCATTCTATCCATCCGTAAATTTCTGTCTGTGATTAAAAAAAAAAAAAGAAGAAAAGCCGTTTAGATTTTTTTACTTTTTGCATTACTTTTTAATTACGAGTACAAATTAGTTACTTTGAAAAACTGAAGAATGAAGGGACTGGTTTTATAACCCGTATTTGTCAAAAAGAACAAATATTAGCTTAGTTTATCCTTTTCCCCATTTTGGCTGTTTTATTACTGGAGGCTGTTCTCTTTCTGTGGCATCTACTTTTCCTTTTCATATAACATGTACAATTTCCTTTTCAAGTAACATATACAATTTTATTGTTTTACTTTGATGAATAAACATTGCATATACTGACTGGTCAATATTTAAAATATATTATTAGAAGTTTTTTTTTGTTGAAATTCATTCATCAAAGATTCCATTTAATTCCATTTATCAAAATTTGGTTATTTTTTGTGTCAGATTAATGATTATATGATGATAAATTGTATTAAAAATAATTTTTATTAATGAACTCCATGGATAGACATTTAAATACCAGTGACCATACTTCCAAAACATTCAGGATTTTTCATATTTTAAAAATCTTTGATAAAATTTTGGTCAATTTGGCCGGATTTTACCGAGATACGGCAAAAAATGATTATTTATTTCGAAAAAGGAAATAAGTAAAGCTTGAAAGTAACATATTATGCAAATATTTGTAAATATTCTATATTATTTAAGGTATAATCCCAGCAGGTTTGTCTAGTTGATCAGATTTGTAACAAAAATTAATGATAATTTATATATGTATGTTTGTGCGCTCATAGTTTTATTCCGATTGAGATGAAATTTTTTATACTAACATTTCTAAAAATAATATGATAATTCTTTTTATATTTCATTTAGAAAAAGTACTCCAACCTCATTTTCACTTGTCTCTAATCAAGCTCAAAGCAAAATTAACCAATTAGATCGCCTCCAAGAAAAATATAGCAAGCAAAAATAAGTCGTAAATATGGAAATTGATAATTATTGAAAAGATGATTTCCGTTTTAATAAGACAGTGCTTTAAGAAAAATAAAACTGCCAAAGATAAAGATAAAGATGACTTCTCTAACCAAAAATAAATGTTAAAACGATCTTTTTTCTCTTATTATCTCCAGAGTGGATAAAGCGACTTTTATGAAATTTAAAATGATGATTTTTGAATATCTGGAATTGATAATATTTAATTTTGGTTACAATCTGTCAAAAAAGAAGGGGGAGTGGGGACCTTACGGTTTTTGTATTTCAAATTTTATTCAAAAAGTGGTTAAGTTTTTTCACTTAATTTAATACTCTTTAGATAGATAAGATACTATTTGATGGTGTTCGGTTCTCAAACCTCACAAAGAGGGGAAAGAAAAAAATCTCTTTATTTCTTTTTTGTCATTTCTGGATTCAATTCTTGTAACTTTTGATTCAATTATTTATTATACTGTTATTATTTTAGAAATGTAACTTTGTTACGATCCTTTTTAATTCTTTGGACTCAAGTCACCATCCTTGTATTAATCATTCTTGATTTCATTACATTATTACAATACTTTTGTTCTGCCTTTTTTTTTTCCATAAGTTAAACAAGTTTCAGCTTGGATGAAGAAGTTATAAAACTCTTGATAAACTATCTTAAAATAAAATATATATATATATATTTTAATTCCAAGTTTTCATGTAGATGATTTATTTACCTTATTATGAACTATACGTGTACTTACTTAGCTTGAACATGCAGTGAAACAAACATATTGATTAATAAAATAAATAAAGATATAAAGATTAAATAAATAAAGATTAATAAAATAAGTAAAGAGATGATCAGATTTATCAGTAATGAAACAATAAATGTAATTATCTAATTGATTATTTTAATTAATTTAATGATTTTTTTTTTGTTGTTAATAAAAACGTCAGAGAATGACGTTCCAAGAAATTATTAAGTAGTGTAATAAATTTCTCTTAATTACTTTCACACTAGACATTTATCAGCTACATCTTTTAATAGTTATAGCCTAAATAATAATTTAAGTAATATTTTTCAATAAAGTTATATGTAAGAAATTACTTTATATATATATATATATATATATATATATATATATTTTTTGTTTTTAATAAAATGATTTGATTTTTAGCTATGTAAGGCCATATTAATTTTGGATATATTTAAATGTGTTATTAGGTAATATTTTATTAAAATTTTAATTACATTTAATCACTAAATATTACTAAAAAAAACAATTTCAGTTAAAAAAAAATAAAAATAACACCAACAAAATGGAAATTTTGGGATTTCGGCTGGGTTATATTTTGATATTTGTATTTTAATTTTTAAATTTCTAATACACTTTTTATATAGGCAATCTGGGTAATTTAATAATACGAAAACTTATTAAAAATTTATTTTTTCTGGCTTTCCGAAGAAAATTACGATATTACTTTCGCTCGCATGGTATGAATAGGGAGTGAAAATGAATTTTATTTATATTTTGAGGTATGAGGTACGAAAGAAAATACTATTTACTTAAAATTGGTAAGGTTTCTATTGTTATATATAAGGTTTCTATTGTTAGTAATATTGTTCTGTGTATTCATTTCGCGTTCCGTATTTTGAGAAAGGGTCTTGTTTTATATATAAGAGTTGTGTTGGAAGTTTCTAGAATGCGGTGCGTGAAAAGAATGGTCAACTGAAAAGAATGGTCATGCGGGGAGACAGCTCTCTGCGGAGCTGCATCGCATGTTCTATAGAGATGGGGCGCAATGATGAAGCACGGGGACTCCTTCCCCACTATGGCTGGGGTGAGAGGTCGTATACACAGACACCAGGAGTCAGGGGGAAGGACAGCCTTCTATTGAGTCATCGTTCGCCATTACCGGGAGTGGGTGATGATGATGATGATGATGTACGGGTACTCTGGACCCCGAGGCGTGAACACACACTGACAGGTACACTCACACATACCCGTACCACAGGTTTGAATGCTGAGTGAATGGTTGATTATATGGGTGAGTGCTTTTTTTCTGTTTTCCTTTATTTCAGGTACGTCGAGAAGATGAGTGTTGATAACATCTCCAATAGAAGATTCCAGAAAATCCCCCCGAGACTGCGTTTATGCTTTATTGCGGGTCCAGTCTTGGAAGAGCGGTGAGGGAGGTTTAGTCGGTAGGGGGCAGGCTGTGGAGTCTGTTTAGTCGCTCAGCCAGGATTTTTAGTTCGCTGGGTTTGACTAACCGGGGGCGGTCCCGGCTAGTTGCTTGACTAGCTGGGACTCCCTGGTTCGGAGTCCGACACAACCCCATGATGATGTGGAAATGCATTCCTTCGTAACTCATCGTCCAAAAAAAAAAAAAAAAAAAATGCAGTGCGTGAGAAATGAGGTGATCAGAAGAAGAAATGGGGCAACTGATACAATGATTAACTTTTTGGAAATAAGAATACTGCAATGGTATGGGATTATTCGGAGAATGGAGGAGTATAGATGGAGAATGTTGGAATAGACTCCAGGAGAGAGGAAGAAACGTGGATGATCTCCAAAACAGTGAATGTCTGGAAACGATGGAGAGGAGGAATTTGGAGGACGAAAGTTGGTAGGAAAAAAGAGTTTGGATAGAAGAATTAAACTGCATAACAATTTCCGATGGAACTTGTATTCATCATTTTGAGCCGAATCCAAACGTCAGAATATGGAATTTAAATAAAAAATTCAAAACCTAGTTATTAACCGGTAAAGTGATGGTAACGGGGTTTTGGAGCTATTTTATTAAGATTATTTAGAAGAAAAACGTATAATCAAGAGTACGTAATATTGTAACATCCTAGAAAATAAAATAAAACCTGCAATAAAGATGAAACATCCTGAGTCTCTCTCAAAAGGTGTAATTCTTCTGAATGATAATACCCACCATGATTCTGAATGATATCGCTCAAAATATACAGGAATCTATGAAAATATTGGGTCGGGAGATGTTCCCACATCCATTTTACAGTCATGACCTCGTATAATCAGACATTATTTTGATTTGACCTCTTAAAAATTTTACATGGCACCAAGTGCAGCAACAATGAATAAATAAAGAGTATAATATAAGAATAGTCCAGACATACAGATGAAGAATTCTTTGTTGATTATATTAGAAATCTTATTGAAAGATGGGATAGGTGTCCCACTTGTCTTAAAATAATTAATTTTGTACATAATTTTTCTCTTTAATTATTGAACTAAAAATTAAATATGATTTAATAAGTGTTGAATACGTAAAAAGATTTTACCTGAAGGAAAAAGTTTTTATATCCATTTCTGTATTCATTCCAATTTTAATTAAAAAAAAAAAATAAAACTTTACTTGAATCGGTTAATTTTAACTCTAAACCAAGCTACACCTTTGTTTAGAGTTAAAATTAACTCGGTTAAGTTTCTTTGGAGTCCCAAAGATTACCATTGGGAGCGCTAAGTGTTGTGCCGTGGGACTAATGTGTATGGATTGATTTTTGTTGCTCTTTTGTTTTTTATGGCTTCAATGAATTACTGATAACAATAAAAGTTCTCGAAGACTTAATCCAAATATTAGCTCTCCTTCTACCAACCACAAGCACACTTATAGATTCAAGTATCAATCTCTAAAGTAAGTTGATTTAGAGTGAAAGTATGCTCAGACTCAAGTTAAAATATTTGTTGTAACTTTAACCTTTGATAATTGCACAGTAGTCGATTTAAACATTGTTGTATATTTTCCAAATATTTAACAACTGAATATCAAATAATTTTAACCAATATTAATTATTTTTAATGAAATTTTTAGAAATCGTAGAAGCATAATCATTCGAAAAGTTAAAACGAATTTTCAAAATAAACCAGTTATCAACGAAAACTCTAAAAAGAATTTCCCGAACGAATATTCTTATTATTATTATTATTACTGTTCTTTCAAATATTAATTAATTTTTAATGATGATACTACCTGTAACTTCTACTTACTATACGTACGGTTACTTAATATAATTTATTTATCTCTTGGCGGCTTTATGGCATATGTTTTTTTCAATTATTAAAATGTTAGTTACAAAATTAATATTTACATATTTTATGAATTTAAGTTCGATACATTAGTGCGTTTAACAAATTTGATAGCTTACATCAGATTGGTCTAATGATGAACGTGTCATCGCAAATCAGCTGATTTCGAAGTCGAGAATTCTAAGGTTCAAATCCTAGTAAAGAAAGTTACTTTTATACAGATTTGAGTACTAGATTGTAAATACCGGTTTTATTTGGTGATTGGGTTTCAATTAAACATAAATTTCAGAAATAGTTGATCTCAGACTATAAAAGACTACAACACTTCATTTACATTCATACATATCATAATCATTCATCTTCTGAAGTAATACCTTACCGTGGTTTCGTAAGCTATACAAAAAAAAAGAAAGAAAGATAGTTTACATCTGAAAAAGAAATTAAATTACAAAACAGAATAGTCGTAACTTCTTTTTTTTCTTTTTCTGTTTAGCTTCCGGAATTACCGTAAGGTATTACTTCAGAGGATGAATGAGAATGATACGAGATATGTATGAATGTGAATTAATTGCAGTCTTGTACAATCTCAGGTCGACCATTCTTGAGAAGTGTGTTTAATTGAAACCCAACCACCAAAGAACACCGGTATCCACGATCTAGTATTAAAATCCGTATAAAAGTAACTGACTTTACCAGGATTTGAACTCTGGACTTCGAAATCAGCTGATTTGCGATGTCGCACAATCCACTAGACCAGCTCAGTGGGCTAGAATAGTCGTAACTATGGTAACTAAAATACTCTGAATTTTGGTGAGGAAAACTTAAACAACTTATTTCTGTTTCCAAGGTGCCAGAATTTAAACTAATTTTTTAAAATTATTAATCAGTTAAATTTTTTTCTTCTTTAATGAATATATTTAATTGATAACTTCACCCCTAAGGGGACTGGGGTCTCTATATGTGGCTTACAACCTTCCCTAAGTGTTTAAGAGGAATGTATTCTACAAATTTTTTGGTTTTCACGTGATGCAGGAGCGTACAAATAAACAAACTTTCGGCTTTATATATAAAATTTCCACTCTTATTTAACAAAAAAAAAAAATTGTCACTTATCCTTAAAAAAAAATAACAATATTTACCCTTATCAAACTAGATAACAAAATTATTATCGTAAAACCCAACACAATACTTTACGGAAAAGGACCATTATTATGCTTTAAATATCACTTTTTTAATAAATTATCAAATTATTTCCTCTCCATCAATTTATTTAAAATAAAATTAAAAACTTTCCTGAAATAATGTTATTCTGAGAATGTATTTTTAAATAATTCTAAATTAAAAATTTTAAAAAACCCTGTATTTTCTGCATCTCTATTTAACATGTAATGTTATACTCAAACATTTTTTCACTATTTTTTTTTTAAATTATTATTATTTTTTTTAGTATTCTAAGTATTTAATATCTCCATGTATTTACTTTACAATTATTTCATGTTTTAACCCAGTTTCCCGGCGAATATATCTAAAATAGCTATATTCTACTACCCGCTAGTATATAGCTACAGTTAACTATATAGCTACCACTCGAGCACTGTGGCGCGACTGATAGCTTCTCCACCTTTCATTAGGAGGTCCTGAGTTTGAATCCTGGTTAGTAATGACATTTATAAAATGCTAAAAATTTTTATTCGGGGAGATTATAATAGTAATTGATGCCCGCACATCTCATTAAATAAATAAATAAAAATAAAGCGGAAAGTGTGAAGACCATGTCAAAAATGGGGTATCGACTTTTAAGTTTTAGGGTTCAACTTATTTATCTAAACTAAAAAGAAAAAAAATTATGTATGTGCGCTTTTATGTGTGTCGTATTTCTTTTGGCCAAACCGCATTTCTCAGGACTTTCCAAACTGATTTTCTTAAAATTTGACATATATATTTTTATAAATGGAACATTGATTGATTATATTTTTTTTTTCCAAAATTTGTTAAGGAGGTAGGGGATATCGCGAAGAAACGACTGCGATGTTATTCAGAGGCATTTTAGAAAAAAGTTTATTACACAGAATTTGTTACCTACAATACATATAAAAATAATCCGAAAAGATTTTTTTTTAAATAACTCCCACCTCTTAGAACTGAAATACATGTTTTCATTCTTTTGCTCTATCTCCCTTTGGTTTAAATTTCTTTTTTTAATTTTTGCAAGTTTTTATTTCATATATTGAGCTAGCTCACCGGACTGGTTTAGTGGTTAACTCGTTAACTCGTCACTCTTCATTTGTTTAAAAGTTGATTTTCAAAGTCGGAGGTTCTGTGGTTCAAATCTACTATAAATAAATAGTAATTTAAAAGCCAATAAATAGTAAAACTTATTGCTTTAATATGAGTTTGAGTAGATAGCGGTGGTGGATGAGGTTCAATTAACCACTCGTTTCAAGAATGTTCACCATGAGTCTGTGTAAGACTATACTTCATTTGCGTGTCGTATTATCATATACTTGTTGTTTACTAATGGAGCAGATTGCAACATACTCATTAGGAGAATAATTAATACACATATATATATATATATATATATATTCATTTTATTTTGTAATTAACAAATAAAAAATAATTTTTGTAATGATTTTTTAATCAAAAAAACTGTGCAAGGTGTTCTATGACTTGACCGACATAGCTGAAAAAATCCATATTATATGAGTATATATATGAAATTTAATTATATCTATTTTTTATTTTATAATTAATTTTATTTTTTTGACGTTACTCATATCAAGGGTTTACCATCATTTCCCTTGATCATCACAAATTCTGGGACAGCTCTGTTTTTTATTCATAGAGTTGCACACCTAATCATTCCTGATACTTACGTAATATATTATAATGGATAAATTGGAATGGAAAAATCGGTATATCCAACGGCGTTTAAAAAATCACGAAAATTTTCTTGATAACAGCATGGACGTCTGAACATTGAAACGTGTCCACGTGCTAAACTAGGGTAATACTGGATGACAAATTGCTATTGTTATTCTTTTTGATTACTTCTTTACTCTTTTGTCAATTTTTATTTGTTACATTGTTCTTTTTGCTATCTACATTGCGTGTCTCATCTCATTAACGGCATTGATTGCTCATGATTATTCTTACTTACTCGATTACTTATTTTTATTGATTATTTGTTTGTTTGTTGCTTATTGATACTTATGTAATATATTATAATTGATAAATTGGAATGGAAAAATTGGTATATCCAACGTTTAAAATCCAGCGTTTAAAAAATCACGAAAATTTTCTTGATAACAGCATGGACGTCTGAACGTTGAAACGTGTCCACGTGCTAAACTAGCGGAATACTGGATGGCAGATTGCTATTGTTATTCTTTTTGATTACTTCTTTTCTCTTTTGTTAATTTTTATTTGTTACATTGTTCTTTTTACTATCAACATTACGTGTCTCATCTCATTAACGGCATCGGTTGCTCATGATTATTCTTACTTATTCTATTACTTATTTTTATTGATTATTTGTTGCTTATTTTTGTGAATTACGAGGTTTATGCGAATATATTTTTATACTTAAGATCTTTAGTTTTTCTTTTTTAGTTGGACCTTAAGTGTTGATTGAATTAGAATGGGAATTCATTAAGAACCCCATATTGTGTGATTACTTACATGCGACTTTAATAACCATATAAAACTCGCACTTCGCGCAAGGTGGCAAGAAGTGTGGACTGCTACAGTTGACAACAAACTGCGGTATATTAAAGATTCTGTGTTGCCTTGGGGTTCCTCATGTAGAGAAACCCGTCGTGAGGAAGTCGTCCTCTGTCGATTGCGGATAGGGCATACAAGGGCTACCCACGGGTACTTTATGACTGGAGACCAAGCACCTCACTGTATTAGATGTAACTACCGACTAACTGTGCATCATATTTTGAATGGTTGCATATGTTATGCGGCGTTACCTTGCACATTTAAATTACCTGTCAGTATTCGACAGATTCTAAAAAACGACAGTACAATGATAGATAGGTTCTTGGTTTCTTACGACGTATTAATATCTTTAAAAAAATTTAAGATTTACATACTTTTGTTTTTTCGTTAAAGGACTTTTTACTACACCCCTTAAGGGTTTTTAATTTTATAGTTTTTATTTTATTTTTTTATCCGTTAAGAAGCCTTTTACACCCCTTATGGACTTTTAAAAATACTCATTGTTTTAGTTCTGATTTTATTTCATTGTAAAATACGAGATTTCTGTGATATTAGTTTTAAGTTTTAGTGATAATTTCTCTTTATTATTAGTTTTAAGTTTTAATGCTCTTCAATGTTTGCTATTAGTTTTAAGTTTTAATCATATTTTATCCGTGTTATTAGTTTAGGTTTTAAATAATATCTTAATTTTAATCTACTCGTATTGTTAATTTTAAGATTTTTACTTGTCTGTGATATTAGTAATAAGTTTTTAATTACACTATTTTTTCTTTTTCTTTTTAATAATTTTTATTGTTATCCATTTATTTGTTTTTCTTTTATATATTTTCAATTTACTTTTAGGCTTTTATTAAATTTTATTAAGTTTTAGTAATTTTTTTTTTCAATTCGGGCGATGATAATGCCTCGACATTTTTCGCCCACAAAAAAAAATTTATGTGGTTACTATTATACGGTTTTCTTACGGTTAATAAAGTAAGTATAAACTGTGGAAAAATAAATTTTATCCTTAAATACATGTTTATAAATATTTAGATAACATTTAGTATTTCAAATATACTGCTTGTTATTTATTTAAAAAATCTTCATTTCTCTATTTTAATTTACATTTGAAAATATGTCATTAATCAGTATACTTTTTTTTTCTATTTGGCTGAAAAAAGTTAAAAGAAAGAACGTAATAATTTAGTGTTACAAGCTCAGTCTGATAAAAAAAAAAGAGAGAAGAAATGAATAAGGGGGAAAACGTATAATTTTGAAAGACAAATAAATCAGTTGGAACTCCCTCACTGAATAATTCACTTTCTTAATGCTGACTTGACTTATATAAAAGCATTAAATCAGGAAGATGTTATAAATAAACAGTTATAAAATATACTTAGCTTATGGTTAAACTAAGTAATCTTAATACATTAAGTTTATTTTTGTAATATTCACAAGTAAAAAATATATGAGAACAAACAAATATATGAGAAAAAAAATCAGAATACAATAGGTTATTGTTAATATAAAGCTATTTTATTAAGTCAGTATGCAAAATTCCTTACAAATATTTTAATTTTTAGATAATTAAACATATAGGGTGTTAAATAAAAAAAAAAAACATATTCTCATATTGTAATAAACTTTTTCTAAATTATGACCTTACATATACCGAAAATATAAATTATTTTTTTTTACGAATTACAAATAGAAATTTTTTGGAATACCCATATGAATAATAAAAAAAAATAAAAAAATGTTGCTTTGTTTTTGGCAAGAAAAGTTTTTTCTACAAGTTTTGTTTATATTTAGTAACTTTACAAGTTTGGTATGTATGGCCGACCTCCGTGGCGCGAGTGGTAGCGTCTCAGCCTTTTATACGGAGGTCTCGGGTTTGAATCCCGGTCAGACATGGAATTTTAACACACGCTACAAATCATTCATCTCATCCTCTGATGTAATGCGTAACGGTGGTTCCGGAGGTTAAAAAAAAAAAATATTTATGTGTGTGAAAAATATATATTTTTTAATTTGAAATTTTGATTCAATTTGTTCGTAGATTTATTTTGTAGATTTTAAATATATATGTAGTATATAATAGTCAGTCAGGGCTTGCTTCTCTTTCCGCCTAACCAGGAGCTCCTCTCCCTGGAACCTCGCTTTTTTTGTTTTAGTCATTGTTGTAAGAATAACACTGATAAATAACAATTAAATCTTGAAAATCTCTCTTTCCTCTAACATTTCCCTCGTTCTTGACGTAGAAGCTGTAACATACTCTTACTGTAGGCGATC
>JAAAKQ030064358.1:0-54807 GCA_010016005.3 Zanna intricata
GTGTAGTCTTGTACAATCTCAGGTCGACCACTCCTGAGAAGTGTGGTTAATTGAAACCCAACAATCAAAGAACACCGATATCCACGATCTAGTATTCAAATCTTGAAAAGCCTACATATTAACAAATGTTCACCATGGTTTTTAGAAAAAAATGTTTACTAACAAGAGTCCATTTTCAATCTTTTATGATCTCATTTTGATGATCTCTTTTATTTAGTTCCACATTTGTTACTTATAGAAAAAACTTAATAGTTATGTTGTCAGAGATTGCTTGCAGTTGGTTAAAGTCATACCTTATCAATTGTAAAAAATATTTGACATTTCATCTTTGGTTAAAATACAAAAGTATAATTTAGGTCCTCAGTTCAAGATGTAGAACAAAGAGAACCTAAGAAGTGTCATTAGTCCTTTGTTATTTTTTTTTCTATTAATTACCTACTTCAAAATCTCGAGCCATTTATTGTAATGCTTTTTGCAGACAACATAACTGTATCTACATCTGAAGGATCAACATCTTAATTATTGAAAAGGATTTGAAAATTCTACATTAGCAGTTCAAAAAATTATTTATTGGATGGATTTTAACTATCTAACATGGATAAAATTGTTGTAGTGTGCTTCTCAGATAGATTTAAAATTGCTGATTGAGTGTATAGTATTCCCATTAATGATAAAAATAGTTTTTCTCTAATGAAATATTTGAAAAATCTTTCCATCAGTTTATTTAAAATATAAAAGATTATCGTTAAGGAAACAATATTATTCTGTTGTTGAATTTTTAAATAATACTAATTAAAAACAAAAAAAAAAAATCATGATTTATCTAAGCATGATTATGTATTCCGTTCAACATGTACTTCATAATTTTTCTTATACTGATGGGATCTATGCAGCGAATGTTTATGAGCTGATCAGTTAATTTTTTTTCTTGATTAATTAATTCATCACAGAAGCTTGTCCATGAGCTGTCAGAATCGTTATAGTTCGCCATCTGGCGGCCTTAACCGGTTTCTTTATGTTATTCTAAAAGCGGCCAAGCTTCTTTATTTTGAGTTTCTTTGTTCTTTTTTCAATGTCATTTGGGCCTCTCCGTCGATTGAATTTCTGCTTGGTCATGCTTTAACACCATTTCGAGTTGCCGAACAATAGTGATGGGAGATTCCTGATTGGTTGTATTGGCAGGCATAGTTTGGTTAAAATAACTAGTTATGTATGTTTACAGTAGCATTATAACTCCATCCAGCGCATGTCATCACTGGTGAAGTGTACTGAATATTCTAACTTAGTATTTCAATCAGCTTGTAGCGAATAATATCATGACAATGGCAATTAAAAATAAATATGTTTTTCCCTTTGAATCTTTCACAAAAAATTAAACTTTTACAATAAACAAAAAAACTGATTTTCAATTATAGAGACCACACAGATTTATACATCGAACTACTCTGAACAGCTATAATAAACATTGTCTTGATATGTCAATAAATCAAGAATATTTAATATTGTTCAAATTATATGTAATATTCCAAGTAGGTATAACTAAGTTCTTCGACGATCTGCAGCCCGAATGGGTAAATGCGAATGATTTATTAGGTTATTCAATCAAATCGGGTTTATGTGAATTCCGTCCCGAAAATATGAAAAAAGTCACTTTTACCGTTCTTTAAAGAATAATTAAGTTTTCATATATTATTATGTGATAATATGCTAAATTTGAAAAATTAATTTAATTTATTAATTATAAATTAAAAATAAATTAAATTTCACATATGAGTTGCCTTTACAATTTTACGTTTTACAAGAAATTTGTTTTTAATTAAGTTGAACAGTAGGATCAAACGGGATAATTATTAAAAATTACTTGATGTACAACGATTATTTTTTAAATTAATAGAACCATTTCCTTATAAAAGTTTTTCGGAACCAGTTACTGGCTAGCCGAGTATCTGTGAAGTAGCGATTTTATCAGCATCACCCGTCAGTACATTCGGAAACACCTTAAACATGTAATCGAATCGTGTGGTCCTTTAATATGTTGTTTCTGTCGCGTTAACAGATTGTAAATTTCGTATTGTTCAAATGGCTAAGCCAAATATTTTTTTATTATAAATAATTTGGAGGTGTGAAATCGATGTACGCACAAAGCATATAATAGAGCCTATTAGAAAGTTGAGCCAACTTCCTATATTTCAGGCCAATTTATCCAACAAATTTTATTCACAAATAAAGTATATTATTGAAAATCATGTATTAATAATTGTTTTAACGTCAAGAAATAAGTTGTTTGTTTCCGAAAAGTTTATACAGTTAATTAATGATTTGAAAGTAACACAGTAACATTTGTGATGTTTTAGTAAATTTACGGGATATTTCTTTTTTCAGGGAAATCAAAATACGTATAGTATAATAACTCCGAGTTCCCTGATTTTTTTATCTTTTTAAAATTTGCGGTAGATTGGAAAAGTTCATTATAAATATTCGTTTTAAAAACTCATCCTATTAATTAAAAGAAAGATCTTTCTACGTATTTTGTATTTAAATAACCATGATGAAGTTTAGCATTAAATGATGCTTAAAGTTAAACATTATTTTGAGAAACATATTTTTATCCCCCAGAAAACAAGTCTAAAAATTCAGCCTTCTGAAAATAAATAAAATTTACAATTTCTTCTGTGTTTTTTTTTTTTTTTAAGGGAGAGTTAATATTATTCTACCTTTTAGTTCAATAATATTTCTACCTTTCGTGGTTTAATTAAGTTACGGCTTCGATAGGTTTTTTTGTTGAATCATCCAATCAATTAGTAGTTTTATTCATAAAGAGAGAGAGAAAACAGTCTTTTACTTACCCTAAAACGGTATTTTCCAACAGGAGGTCTAGCATAAGGAATTCCTTCAAACGAAAAAATCGTACGACCTTTAGCGGTAGTTAAATGACTGCTTCCTCTAATTGTACCATGTTCTATGTGAACTAATGGTTCTTCTATAGCTATTATTTCATTTAATATAAAAAGAACAACAAATATAACTCCTGATATGTGTATAACCATCTTGAACGAGTATAAAAATGGTTATAAGTTAAATCTTAAACAGTTGTTTAATATAAATTAAAAATACATAAAAAGAAAAAGATAATAAACAATTTATCTTAAAATGGGGGGGGGACATAGGAAAGTATAGATAGTAATATCTATTGGTTTAAAAACCTGTTGGCAAGTTAAACAAGGTCATAAAAAAAAACACTTTTATAGTCGCAGCTTAGTGCTTCCTTCTCATCATAATAAACAACGCTATGATTTTGTGTGTAAAAAAGAATCATTCTTTTTCTTTAGAATTTTATTTTTTTCTTTGTATGTAAAAAACTAATTTTATTAATATTTTTAAAAATCGAAAATTAATTTAAAAAAAACTAATTGTAAATTTTTATATAATACATAAGTAGAATGTAATATTTACATTTTTTTTTTTGTTTGTATCTTTATATCCTTGAACAGAATAAATTATTTTTTATAGTTGTAATACATAATTTATTTTGTAATAATATCTACTTCATATAAAAGAAGTTTATTAAAATAATACTAAATGTTTATAAAGCCTATGTAAAAATCTAACAAACATGGTGAACATGGTTTTCAATTACTACAGACCCAGTTTGAAGTTTAATTCAAATGTCATAGCTATTTTTATCTATATTTGGTTATGAACAATAACATTAAGCGGTCACATTTCAGTCTTAGACTTAGGTCAGTCTTAGACATAAGTTTAGGTGGATCAGAAACGTACAAGTATAAAATTTATTTCGTTCATAGGATGTTCATTTAAATAATAATAGACTTATTACGTTCTTATGAAATTAAATCATCTTTTATTCTGTATTTTATTAGTAACAAGTCGTACTGCTCATTTTCTTAAAATAATTTTCTTTATACAAGGATACTGTTTGGTTCGAAAGCATTTGAACCATTATTTTAAATCTTTGAAGCATCATAATTATTTTTTATATATCTTTGATACCCATAATATAAAATTTGTCCCACGAAAAGGTATACGCTTTTGATTTAGCATCCCTCGCCCATTCCACTACCGATTCTATTGAAACTTTACAAACCTTTTAACGAAAGTTCTAAAAATGTTCTGTGAAAATTTAAACCTTCTATTATTCAAAATGGCGGCTTTCAAATAAAAACATCAATTTCAGATAAACTACATTTTTTATTTATACAAAATAGCTAATCACTAATTGTGATTTATTACAAATCACAATTTTATTTATTACATAAATTTATTTATGTAATAGCTACTATTACATAATAGCTTTATATTATTAATAATAATATTAATAAATATTTTTAAAAATTATTAAAAACAGATAATGTATTGTTAAAAAGCTGTTCAAATAGAATAAAACAAGTTAATAATTAGTCATAACAATACTAATAATCTGACTGTTTATAATTATTCTGCCGGCCTCCATGGCTGAGTGGTAGCGTCTCAGCCTTTCATCCGGAGGTCCCGGGTTCAAATCCCGGTCAGGCATGGCATTTTTCACACACGCTACAATTCATTCATCCCATCCTCTGAAGATATATCTTAACGGTGGTCCCGGAGGTTAAAAAAACAAACAAAAAAAAATTATTCTAGTTCTAATTATCATTTGTTTTAATCATTTTTAACAGCTATTTTGTAATGAATATAAAATATGGTTTATCCAAAATTGACGTTTTTATTTGAAAGCCGCCTTTATGAATCCTGAAGGTTTAAATTTTCACAGAACGTTTTTAGACCGTTTATTAAAAGGTTCGTAAATTTTCAATAAAATCGGTGGGTGAATGGGCGAGTGATGCAAAATAAAAAGCGTATACCTCTTCGTGGGACACCTGTATATAGTGTACTGGATGGATATATTGAAAGGTACTGTCGCGTGTTCACGATTCGACAAAAATATTGAGAGATAACACACGTAAACATTTATTACAAATACAATTTATTTCAATAACTTATTATATACAAAATAAAGGACAAATTAATGTAAAATATAATTATGATTTTACTATACTCGTATTCCTTACAACAGTACAAATTGATAGAAATTAACAAGAGATTATAACAGTGAGCAAGGTAACCATGTAAGATAACACTTTACGCAATAATTGTTTACATTTAATATTTATAAAAAGAAACTAGCTTACACTTTTATAAATGAATAATATCATTTTGTGTTCTTTTCAAAAATAATTAGCCGAACAGCTTCTCGAACTTAAATACCGTCCAAAAATGGAACACTCTTGACGCACTCTTTTTTTTTTATTTTTTGTAAATGAAGTGTAGTTTTATACAGTCTCAGGTCGATCGCTCCTGAGATGTTTGGTTAATTTCAATCTAACCACCAAAGAACACCGATATCCACGATTTAGTATTCAAATCCGTATAAAAGTAAATAAATACAAGATTTTAACTCCTCTAAGTTTTGAACCTTAGAACTCTCGACTTCGAAATCAGCTGATTTGCGAACTATTAGATCTAATAGTTACTATTAGACCAGCCCGGTGGGCTACTGCTGCTCGTTTGTTACCGCACATGCACTCCTATCCCTCCCTCCCACACTCGTATTTATCGCACACTGAACGATAAACTGATACTGTAATATGGCAACGGAAGGGAACACAAGGATGTCGGAGGGTGCATTACCCTCTTGCCTATTGGTCCTTTAGGGCCTAATCCTGTGTGAAATTCCACTTCAACTGGTTTATAGTCGAGTCCGGATTGTTTGGGCTGCCCTAGGATGGTACAATCTAAATCTAGTCCCCCAGTGATATGGGTTAAGGAAGGGGATGAGGATAATGGAAGTGATTTTCCAGAGTGATCTTGTACTGTCTTTTCTCTTCTCTTCTTATTAACCTTTGGATAGCCACTAGTTCTGAAAAGAATTAAGCAAGCTATACTGTAGGTTGATCTTGTGGCACCTGTCTCTCTTCTCTTCTGAATTGCAACTCACTGGTCCTCTGTAATATTTATATCTTTGGGCCTAGGGCCTAAACTGCAGTACCACTACCTGACCCACCCTTTTATTCATTCAAGCATATTGATTTCTATTGTTCACACCTGCTATGTTTTTCTATAAATTGTTTTCAAAAAGAATTTCTTTGTTATTTCTTTTGGATTCTTCATTATTGATTTTCTCTTTTTTTTCTTCTGAAAGCTCCTCTACTCATTATAGTATAGAAGGATTTTCAGTTGCGTAGATATCTTTATAATAGCCTTCACCTGCTTGTAATGAGATCATTCACGGGATTTGGAAAGTTTAGGCATTTAAAACTTGTCCATATTTCATCATTTGTAAATTGTCATGTCATGAAATGGTTGCAGCTTGAATATTTATTCTTCAAGCAGTCTAGTTTTGTGCACCATAACCGTGGAACCAAAAGTAGCGCCTACGATTCAACAAGGAACATTCTAAATGGAAAAAGTTAAAGTAATCTTTATCTCAGTACATCAATATTCTTATTTCAGGAAATGTGGTCAATAGATACAATGAATCTCTCTCTTTATCTGTTTAGCCTCTGGAACTACTGTAAGGTATTACTTCAGGGATGAATGAGGATGATGTGTATGAATAGATACAATGAACCAAACTGATAATTTGTCACAGATTGCGACACCAAAAAGATCCCGCCATGCTTTAAGTTTATCTATTGGTTAGTGGGCCTAAATGTAAAACAAATAGCAATCTTTTCATCTATTAACTACACATCTAGAAACATATATATAGTTGTTTAAAATGTTAACCTTTCATTACACTGTTTTCATGATGGATACAAATGTTAAAATAATTTACTTAATTTTATCTATAACAATAGCAGTAAAGAAATAATTATAATTCAAAACAACCATACAATTCAAATAAAATATTGGCATATAAAATCCACACAAAATTTACTAACAAATTTAGAAAATAATAAAAAAAAAAGTATTGATGGTTTTTCTTTTACATAAATAAGATTTTTTAATCTGTAAATATTTTACATACAGTATAAAATTATAAAATGTGTATTATTTGAGAGATGAAAATTATTTCAATCACATTTTGTTTACATAGGCTAATTCAAATTAAATGTTAATTAAAATTTTTTTTTTCTTAATTTCTCAATCATTTTTATTTTAATAAAATAGCCAATCTTACTGTGACAACTTATATTGTGCAGTTTCTTGCAGGTCCAATTGTAGATGGATAATTGTCATTTTTGTTTTCTTTTCATCTCTGTTTTCAGTGTCTCTAGACAAATTTTCTGATCAGCTACCCAGACTAATTATAAATGATTCCACATCACCAGTACCTGGATAGTTTAATCATTTTCTTCAGTCTTATTTGTATGAGAACTACATGAACATTTACTTTGCCGTTGTGTAGATCCAATTATGGTAAGTTAATTTTGATACATTTCCATTACACATTTAAATCAAATTAAGACTGGATAAATATTGTTACCTAGTTTGTTAAATCTGCTCAAATTAACTCAATCAAATTTAATTCCATGTGATAAAATGAATTATTATTCCTTTAATTCTTGTTATAAAACACTTGACTAAAATAAAATAATATTAACGCAATTAATTAACGCAGATAATTAATTAATACATACTATGAACTCACTAATAACTTAAATTGAGAAAAAATTACATTAAAAAAGATGGAAATTGCATTTAAAAAATTAAACAGGATCACTAACTCTTCAAAAAAAGATGTTACTAATGACAGCTGGTCAGTCTAAAGGGAGTGTCATTTAGTTTCTGTTTTATGAATAGAATAACGCTGGAATAAGACTAGATTGGATGGAAAACAGTTTAGTTTCATCTTTTCCAGTAGGGAGGACCAAAATTTTAACTAAAATGAATCAGTTTTTTTTTTATGTTTAAACACTGTGCCCGGTGTTGAACCATGTAGATATGAGTAATTATATAAACTTATTATTTATGTGATTTATTTTACATCTGTTTTATTTGTTACAATTATTTTTTTTCATCTCCGAACAGTTTATCATTATCAATTATTTTTAGGTCGTCTGATTGTTACTATGAATATTATGTTTAAAGGCAACACCTGATTTCATACTGCATTATTTTAATTTTTTATATTATAATGTCACAGATTAATACAACAATGTCACAGATACTGACCAAACAATTACTTTTTTTGTAATCAATCCATGTTTACTGGTTTAAAGTTAAAACAATTCCTGTATCCTTTATAACATGTAATATGGAACTACAACAAAATTTCAGTTTCTTTTTAACAGTCTACAGTTACAAGCTTGTGCATCAAGCCTTGGATTTCTTTATCATAGAATGTAATTAATTGTAAAAATGATTTGATTTTATACTATCTGTAACATAGCTGTATAAAGTTACTAGGTTCGTAGCAAGGTACAACTAGTTCAGGTGAGCCATGATAATATGAAACTGGTCTAGCAAGGTGGGGGACACTAGTACCTCAAGTTATAAAACATGTAAGAGGCTACACACTTTATAATCAACTCTGCAAGAGGTAAGGTAATTTAATTAGAGGTTCACACACTGATAATAAAAGTAAATTAGTTATAAATGTTTATTTTTCTCATGTCTAAGTTTAATGATTTCAATGATCTAATATGAATCAATGTAAACATTTTTTTTTTAGTACAGTATATATAGGTAATTTTAATTTTAACAAAATTTTCTGAATTAAATGACAATATATTTTTGGGTTTGAATAAGAACCCAGCTACCCTAGCTACATTTTATGCCATCTACCATGTGTCTACCAATGGTCTAGCTAGCCTTGTAAGCTAGACAACTTACAAGTTCTATTGCACTTATCAATATGAAAATTACATGTTATTATATCTAATCCTAAGAAACATTTCTGTAGAATTTTATCATACACGTGCACGCATGCACACTGTATTCATATTATAATTATGGGTTATGATTATGATCATGATTATAGGTTACAGGGCTTTCCTCTTGTAAGAATCACATATTTCAGTAATTAAAATTCATTTGGCTATAACTCTAAAACCAATGAAAATAAGTACCATTAAATATCTAATAACTAATATCAAAATGAATCAGGTAGGAAATAAATGAAGATATATACCTTGATTTGCCAGAAGATGGCAAATTTTGTTTTTCATTTATCCATAAAGAAGTGAAATATACTCTTTATTCTGACATCACAGAAATTACTGTGAACTTGGCATGCTGTTATTCTTGGAAATGGTCATTTTTAAAAGTAAAGTAATGTAATCAAACTTATACAGAGTGATTCACAAAGAATGAACAAAAAAAAAATTCATGACATGTTCTATTGGTGAAAATAAAGAAGAAAGTTCATATAAACATAGGTTTGGAAATACTTTGTTAGCAAGTATCAGCTGGTGAAGGATTTTGCTCTGATTTCTTCTCCTTCAGTACAATTAAGTCAAACAAATTTCTCTTTTAAGCCAGGCTAGTTTCACTTTTTTTAATTAAGTACATGTGAAATACCTCTTTTGGTGGTTAAAGGAATTAAACTTACTTGTATTTTTTTGGTTTGGTCCTCTACTTTTTTTTTTATGTATATTAAAGAATAATTAAGGTAAATGGTGCAATTTGGGAGCAAACCAAATTTTCCAAAAATTTTTCCATTTTTCCATAGATGTATGATTTTTCTAAAAATCATCCATTTATGGCAAATTATGATTACACAATTAATAATTTATAATTAGAACAGTAAAATGTGATTATTCAATTCAGTTTTCTTATAGATTTTGATTTCAGACACACTACATAAGACTTCTATCCATCACCACAAAGTCAAACCTTGAATTATAATTGTAATATCAAACGCAATTGCAATGGCAGTAAAGTAATTTTGTATAAAGTCTTACGTGTTTTAGCAAAATGTGAATATTTATGTTGAACAGTAAGTTATGTTAGATATGTACTAGAATCTGTCTGTTGTGCAAGTATGACTACAGTCTATACACAGTGAGAAGAAAGAACTTAATCAACTCAGTACTCTAGGTTACTACTACCTATAATCTCAGAAGTAGTCCCTGAGAGTCAATTTTACTCATATGCACTGTTTTTTCTCCCAAGATTATATTACTCTTTCAAGAGGAAGATTAAAATACTGTTCTACCTATCACAGATTGCATTCTGCACAAGTATAATGCTCTATTTCATGCACATTAAAAATATATATATATTTGTTTCATATATATGAAACAAATATGATACTCATTCCATAAATTAAATTAAATTACCTTGCTGTAATTATAGTACTTGTTTCTACTTGAAAGTAGTCCGAAGTTCAAATCTTCAGGGCCTGAAGTTTCAGGTTAATCTGGATGATTGAAGTTTTATTATATTAAAAGAAAAATGATTCCAAAAGGTAGTAAAAAGGCATACAGCTCGAATTAATTTAAAAAAAAAGTAGCCAGTCGAGGGACTGGCCAACAGAAGTGAAAACTTAAAACAATGAGTACCAATCATTGGTTAATATAACATTTTCTTCATGTTTTTTATCCGTTTTATCAACATCATCATCATAGCTTTCTTCGTCGGTACCTCTTTTGGGACTGTTAATTGAACTATGACTATCTTCATTTTCCTCCATAACTGAATTATCCTAATAAAAATATATAACATAATATTGTAAAATAATTATTCATATATTAAAAGGAATTATAAATGTAAAAGTTAGATATTTATAAATTTAATAACAATAAGTATACGTATTTATATAATTTTTAAATTCTTATTTAACTTCCGATTACCGTATACTGCGAGTGTGTATACATTATTAATTTGACATTTCTTTTACTTCCCGATTAGCGTATTCTGTGAGATAAGTATGCATATTTACATAATTGTGGAATTTTTTTTTAACCTCCGATTAGCGTATGCTGTGTGTGTGTGTGTGTGTATACGCGCGCACGCGCGCGCACACACACACACTCATTAATGTGGCATATTTTTTTACTTCCCGATTAGAGTATACTGTGAGTATATATGTATTGAATTCCTTTTTATCTCCCGAATGGCGCATAATATTTGTAACTTCCGAGTTGCGTATACTAATTGTATATTTATTTATACAAAATTAAATTTAATAATACTACAATGATTATACATATTTATATAATTATGGCATTCTTTTTTACCTCCTGAATGGTGTATAATTTTATTATATAAAAGATACTTTGATGACATTTTAATTATTTATAACCAACAATGCAACGATGATAAAATCGATATATTAAATGAAATGAATTCTTTAAAAAATAACATTAAATTTACCTTAACTCAGGAAATTAATAATAGTATAGATTTTCTAGACATAAAAATTAATAAAGATTATAAAAATAAAAAATTAAACATTGACATTTTTAGGAAACCCACCAAGCAAAATACAGTAATAGTAATACATCGCGATTCTTTTCAACCTTATAACCAAAAATGGCCGTTTTAATACTTTGATATATAGAGCATTAAATTATTTAAAATATGATATAAAATTAAAAACCGAAATAAATAATATTAAATGCATCACCGCAACTAACAGATATAACAAAAACTTAATAGATAAATTACTTAATAAAATAAAATAAAATAAAAAATTTACATAAAAGATAACATAAGATTAAATAATAATAACAATAACGATAATATTTATGCTAAAATATTGAAGTTTTATTATATTAAAAGAAAAATGATTCCAAAAGGTAGTAAAAAGGCATACAGCTCGAATTAATTTAAAAAAAAAAGTATAACATAAATTAAAGAAATTTTAACAAAATATTTCAATTATTTGGTATAAAAACTGCGTATGTAACTAATAATAAAATACATAAACAATATAGATCCATCCAAAATAAAAAACGGTAATAAAATAAATTTGAATGGACAAGGCGTATACAGCTTAAAATTCGCAGATTGCAAATTAAAACACATTGGCAGAGCCAATCGTTCATTCTGTATTAGAATACAAGAGCATGTGAATTGCATAAAAAAAAGTCATACAGAAAAATCTAATTTTTGCAAAAGATATTATAAAAAACAATCACAATTATAACCCGGAAAATTTTATTGATATACTCGATTATTCAAACAATATGCACGTTACAAATAATATAGGCGACTGCGACTGTTAGAAAAGTACCATATACTCGTATATTTTAATAATGATGAATTGATAAACGAGCAAATAGGATTTGATAATGATATATTATAAAAACCGGTACTAAATCATAAATATAGAGGGAGTTGACCATACCGTTCCAATTAGCATTTATCATAACAGTGGAGACATTTACCACTTTTAATGCTGGAATCAAAGTCTTTCTTTACTGTGTATGTTAATGTAAACATATATGCGCATATGCGTAAGTATGCCGAAAGAGAGAGAGAGAGGGGGGGGAGAGAGAGAGAGAGAGGTGTGTATTGGGAATCGCCGACGGTCATCGATGTTTTTTCTCCCACCTCTCATTCTATATGTATTATAGACATAAATTCTCGCTCCATGTCTTTCTCTCCAATATATATACATAGCATCTCCTTACGATTTTTAATTAAATTACAATTACAGGACGTAGGTCGACAAGATTTTAAACTTATGACGACCACCTTTATGTTACTAAACAATATTTACAAGGATTTTATTTTTTTTAAACATATTAAAAAATCGTAATGTTAAGTTCCTGAGGATTGAAAATTAATTTTCGAAAGCACTAGAACGTAATATAAAATAATTGATAAGTGGATTTGAGTATTTATCATTATGTAATCGTACCAACAGGCCATGCTTGATAAAATTATTAATTAATATTTTTAATATACTTACTATTTTTCCTTTATTCTTCACAAATATTTTGCTATGTTATTTTTACACTGAATTTAAACCATTATTTTGAAGTTAATTTTATATAAGCAACTTAACAAACACTTCAATACGTATAGGTATTCACAACTACATCTACAAAGCAACGTGCTCCGGATAACTACAAGTCTTTCTATACTGTATTAATGTATACGTATATGCGTACCGGTATACAGAACGAGAGAAAAAGAGCGGGAGAAAGAAAGAGAAGTGGAATCAACGTCTTTCTTTACTGTGTTAATCTAAACATATATGCGCATATGCGTTATACCGAAAGAGAGAGAGAGAGAGAGAGAGAGAAAGAAAGAGAAGTGTGTATTGGAAATCGCCGACGGTCATCGATGTTTTTTCTCCCACCTCTCATTCTATATGTATTATAGACATAAATTCTCGCTCCATATCTTTCTCTCCTATATATATATATATATATATATATATAGACACACACACTTATTATCTCCTTACGATTTTTAATTAAGAGTCAGCTATTTTTTCTCAATGCAAAAGTCTATCACAAAAGTGTCCGGCACAATGCGCCAAAAAAATCATTCACTTTAAAAAGAATTACGATGTCTTTTCCTAAGATGGAACAAAGTTACCAGCAATCAAAAAATTTTATTTATTTATTCACCTTCCCCTCTCTTAAAGTAAAGTAGATAGAGTATGGATTAAAATATACAATTAATATTTTATGTTAATGATAGGAAATAAAGACAACATTTTAAAGTGGTATTCTTTATTAAACAAGTAAATACAAAAATCAAAAAGTAGATAAATAAATATGATTATAAGAAGACTACATAAATACATAATAAATAACTGTGTAAATTAAAACAAAATAATAATACAAAAAAAAATTAAAATAAAAATAAATAAATTTATTCTCTCACCCAAAGAAGGTGGTTTGTTGGAAAGGATTTTTTAAATAAGTATTTGTATAAAACAGTTTTAATTTTTCTTAGATTTGCAAGAAATTCTATAATTCTTTTTTAAATTTGCATGAAATTCTTTAAATATTCTCAAATTTGCGAAATCTTCTTTAATTTTTCACAATTTTGCAAGAAAATTAATAAAGATATGAATATTCCTATATCACATATCCTGAATAGGAATATCTATTCATTTTCTAAGATTAGATATACTGGAGGATGCAACACATAGTTAAATCATCACTATTAGGCACTGGCCATATAGCAGAAAGTAAAGTTGAATTCTATACTGTGTGACTGGACTTACTACTTCTTCCTTTTAGCTATGTAATACAAAAATAATACTTCGGTAAATAGCCTTGCATTTTATGCCATACCCACTGTTGATATGTCAAAACAGATGTGTCAATTATCTCTGCTAACCGCCATAAGACATTTCACTCAGATCAAATAGCAGGTCTGAAGGACCTACTTTTTATTCTTGTTTGGCAATTTTAAAGCCAAAATATAGCTCGTAACACTTTAATTGGTGCAGTTAAACTTCATTGTTATTCTTTAAACATAAACTCTCCACAAATTCCCATGCACGTAACAAAAGTTATCCAGATGATTTAGCACTTCCTTGGCATATTTATTCATTAAAACAACACACTTAACACAGTAACTGTAAATCACAAAACAAAGTAAGACCAAAGTAACTGCATACACAGCCAACATTTAAAAATTATTGGTGTGTTAACTGAATGATTCAGAAGAATGCTTTGTGTTGACATGCTAAGACTCTACAGTAAATGAATCATCATATGTGTATAGCTATTCTCATAATGTTTTGTTTTTACCTCACCCTCGGTTATAAATCAATTAAAATATTTTTTAAAGAATAATAATCTTTACATGTAAAATAGAGTAGCTTAAATGAAAACAATTTAAACATTAGATATATTATAATGTATCTATAAATTATAACAAAAAAGCCGAGTCAAATTTCAGATCTGACATTGTAACTTAAAAATTCTCAAATTTTTTGAATTAAAAATTTTTTTAAATATAGGATTTGAATTAGTTTCAACAAGAAATATGAATGGTCAAAACTAAAAATCACTTACATGTTAATTGTGCACGCAAAACAAAACAGTAGTAAATCATAGCATATAAATATTTAAAAAACAACAAGCTAAGGGGAATAACCAAAATCAGTTGGGTAAGTGACACGAGGAACGACATGACTTTAAAGTACTGATTGCTTTCATAAATATTATATTTATTAATTGTCAATTAAAAATTATATATATATATATTATTTTATTGAATATATTTATCCTTGAATGCTACCCACGAGTTCATATAATTCATTATAAAAGGATGATCAATAAAAGAACTTATTCAAAATAGTATTTAACTAAATAGAAATACATGATACATAAAAAAATAAACTTAAAAAATTTGAATAGAAAAATTAAGTTAAATAAAATTGACTTAAAAGAAAAGATACATAGCACCAAAAAGTAAAATTATTTAAATTTACATAGAATTCAAATAAAATATAATACAATAAATCCATAATCTAAAAATGAGAAAAAATAATTTCATAATGGAAAAATAGAAAAATTAAATACATTATAAGATAACAAGAAATATTCATAAGATAAAACAACTGAATACTATTATGGATTTATACATCCTTTGCATTCACTTAAACATACACAGTTTTACATTTGTAGATTTTTTAATATTAAGTATACATTAATTTATTTTGTTCTACACTATACATTATAATAATATGTTAAATTTATTGTTTTAGTGAGGATTATTTTTTTATTTCAGTTTGGTAATTTAAAATATATATTGTGTTTCACCGATTCATCTATTTCTTTGATTAGATTACTACATATTATTTGGACGTTAAAATGATTGGAGACTGTTAGAAAATATACTGAGTAATATGATAGTTGATGTTAGCAAACAGTTAATTCTGAAAAGAGTGTGTTTGTTCCTACTGAACGAGTTTTGTACAGTGTATTTTTAAATTCAAAATCATTTATATGTTTGCTTATGTGTAGTATTACTTTCTTGACATATATTTGTCTCAAAGTAGGTACATTAAATTCTTCAAATAAACGTGTACAGAGATTAACCTTGGTCTACCGAGAGCTGCTCTAATTAAATATTTCTGGATCATAAATATTTTATTAAGATGGGTATTGGTATCTATGTTCCTCCCCATATCTTGATTCCATATTTAAAAAGTGAATGAGCATATGCAAAATATATAATTCCTATTATTTCAAGATTTTTAATTTTATTTTGTAAAAAAAATATGAATAAGATATTTTAATTTTGATGTTAAATATTGCACATGGACATATTTCACTTTATATGATCGTTCATATTATTCCGAGATATTTTTTGACTTGACTTCGTTGATTGACTGACAACGGCAGTTACTATTTATTGATTTTCTATTATTTAGTGAACATATATGTAGTTTTAGCTAAAATTCACAAGGGGGTTTGTCGGTTTCAGTAGACGATAATGACATATATTTCGTCTTATTTAGGTTGAGTGTAAGAATATGGCTTTCAAACCAAGATTTTACCATAAGTAATCCACAGATAGCACTCTTATAAACTTTATCCTACGTCTCACCTGAAAAAAACCATAGCTGTATCATCAGCGAAGATATTATGGTACTGTTAGCAAGGTTCAGCTTTAAAAGATCGTTGACATATATTAAAAAAAGTAATGGCGAGAGAACATTACCTTGTGGTAGTCCAAAGTTCGAAAATTTTCTGTAATCACTGACGCTATTTAAAGTTAGAATTTGAGTTCTATCCTTAAGTTAGTTTTCAAACAGTTCTTTTACTGGTCCTCGTATACCGCAGTTAATCAGTTTATGTATTAAAATGTTGTGGAGAATTTTGTCAAATGCCTTAGCTAAATCTAGGAATATTGCTATAGGCTTATTTTTATTAAAATTGTAAGTAATTATTCTAGTTACATGTAAAACCGCATCATTTATTGATTTTCCAGATTGAAAACCAAACTGATTTTTATGAATAAAATTATTTTTAACAAGAAACTTTATTACTCGGTTTTTTAATATTTTTTCAATTATTTTAGAAAAGTTACTTAACAGACTTATAATAGGTCTGTAATTTGCTGGGTTCTTTATATCTCCCCATTTATGTATTGCGATTATTGTGGCTGTTTTAAATTTAGAAGGGAAATATTCTTCAGTGGGACTTGTATTTATTATGTGTTCAAGTGATTTTACTATGTAATTACTGATCTCTTTTAAGCAAGAAGCATTAAAGCTGTCGATTCGAGGCGACGAGTTATTTTTCACATTTTTTATTACCTTCAATATTTCAGTAATATTTCTTGAGTCAAGAAACAAGGTATTAATCGAGGGTGGGGTTAATGTAAGAGATAGATTTAAATTATTTATATTTTTTAGTATCGTATTTGCATCATTTCCTCCTACATTTGTAAAGTATTTATTTAATTTATTAGGTTCAGTTTTCGGTAGTTAATTTCTCTTTTCATATCTAATATTTCATTAATATTGTTTTTATTTAGTTGAACTTATTAAAATAACTAATTTTTATTTTCTTTATTACATTGTTTAATGTGTTCCTATATTTCTTATAATAATCTTTTAGTTTTTTTTTGTCTTCAGTCATTTGACTGGTTTGATGCAGATCGCCAAGTTCCCTATGTAGTGCCAGTCGTTTCATTTCGGTATACTTTCTACATCCTATATCCCTAACAAGTAACAAAATTCTTCTACCTCAGTAATCTCTCGAATTGGTAAAGAATGTATGTTCTGAGAAGGCGATCGATAAACGGCAATAAGTTTATGGTTCCTGTTATCAATTTTAAAATTAATACCTACTGCATTTTCGAACTCTTATTCTTATTATTTCGTGTTTAATATTTTTATCAATAAATAAACATATACCGCACTCTATGTGAATTTATTATTTTGAATGACTACGTTATAATCTTCTAAACTGAAATTAGATTTAATGTCATCACTGATCAATATAATTTGAAACTTAACTTTACAATTATTTAAGTAAAAAACACATTCATCATATTTTTTTCTTATACTTCTTATATTCATATGAATTATATTTAGGTCATATTTATAGTTAAAATATAAATGAGAATTAAAATTTTAAAGATCATTTATTTCCGTTGTATCGTAGCAGTCATACGCTATCACATCATCTAATTCCTTATTGAAAGTCATAATAGAATAAACAGTTAAAATTAATAGGAAGTCTGATAAGAAATTAAAAAAACACAGTAGTTATAATAAGAAATTTCTAAAATTACCCAATTCCTGTCGGGCTAAAATTAATATCTGTAATCTGAAAAATCACTAAAAAATGAAAAATATTAAATTTTCTGTTACCCATTAAAAATGAATACTTGCACAATTATAGTGAAACGCATAGAAACATAATGATTTATATCGGAATCAACGTACTGACATTAACTTTGTAAAAGGTTACTTATTTTCTAATCGAGCGATATCGTCCTCCTTAGCGAGTTTGACGGCTCTTCAATCAGATTTTTCCTTTATAAACACATTTCCTTCTTTCACCCTAACATATGCAAGCTTGTTCTGTTTTTTTTAAGTTTCCTGGCTCTACTTAGGATGATTTCGTTCAGTTGCGTGAGATGTTCATTGATATAAATAGTTCTTTGAGGAAGCCGTTCATCAAAATCAGTAAAAAGATTAATTTTCTTTTGCCACAGCCAACCATTTCATCTTTTTCATCTATGGATAAATTTGTAAATAAGCTTAATTTTACCTTTATTTTTAGGTATTTTATGGGTTATTGATACTTCATCGGTGCTGAACGGTATATTTATTGCCTTGATCACGTTTTCTAAAACATTATAGACGTATTCGTTTTGCGTTTCCGGAATTCCATTAATTTAAAGATTGTTGTAATTCCTTTAAATCACTCCGGTATTTCATTTTTTCAATTCTTAGAGATGAGCATTCATCTCTAATATTTTAGAGAATATTACATTTTCTCTAAATTTTTCTAATATTACATTTTCAATTTTAAGTTGATCCGGGGATCCCTTAATATTCTCAACTGTTTTACTCAAAAGCGTTATTTTTTCATTAATCTGGTATTGATAAGTTTCATTATACTTTCCTTTACTGAGTTTACAATACCTTCTAAACTTTTTCTTCGACTTGAACTTTTGACACTGAATCTTTCTCGCATGTATGACATTTCCAGGCATTCTTACGTGACCTCACCTTACGAAAGACCGAGTCTTGTGCATACCGGATGGAAGTACAATTACTTCTAATATCTGCTAATGATTACTTAATTAAATTGTGCATTTAGCTTTTTACTTTATTGAAAACAGTTTTCGATTATTTTCATGCTACTTTTTTTAATTATTAAACTTATAATTAAACTAATTTTTGAATTACATTGGTATTGCGTTTCGTCAATTCTACTGAAAAAGAAGATAATTATCTTCTAAACGTCTCCTGGAACACTGATTCCATGCAGTTTGAAAGAGCTATTTACAATTTTTTTTAAATAATATCAGACTTTATCATGTCGTTCAACTCAAAATTTTTATTTATGAAACTGTCATACTGAATGTCTCTTTTCTAATAGTGATAAGAAAATGTTTTGCGTGTTTTGTATTATTTTATATTTATTTTGTTTTCAGTCTAACCCACTTACTTTCAAAATTTCGAATTGGCTACAGTGATTTAATAGAGATACCAGATATAAATTTAAAAAAAACACACAATACTAAATTTGAATTTTAAAAGTCTCATTGAAAATTTTCAACTGAATGATGATAATCAATTAAATGTTAAATATATTTGTTAATAAATCTAAGATAAAGAAAAAAAATAGAATTTGTATTTGAAAAGGAAAAATTGTCACTTGTTCTCATTTGCTTTATATGCCTTACACCGGTAATCCCCAACCTTTTTTGGGGCCACGGACCCATTTAATGTTAGAAAATATTTCTCAGATACTCGCGGATAAATACACAAAATAAAATGATACGATCGACTCAAAAACTGTGGTATTTTTTAAATATAATAATAAATGTGAATCCACTGTGCATTCGTAAGCAACTTTATTAGCAGCGTCCTCGTAACATAGCATCAACAACACAACATGAGTAACATCCTCTCCACCTCCTAACACTCTCTGGTCGCTAAGGTAACGTTTAAACATGGCTTAAAAATAAGATACAACACAAAAACAAATATAAAATGCACGATAAATACAACTCATCATAACGCTAAATAAGTGGGAGCCCTGAGTTTGTTTCTCTGCAACGAGATGGAACCACCTACGAGTAATGGGAGACAATGACATCCGAAGTGTATCGCTTATGTGCATTCTACTCCGTAGTTTTGTTTTGGTTGCTGTCACTGCAGAAATCCCGCCTCACATAAATAGGATGTCAGAAATGGAAAGACGGTTTTCAGTGCTTTTGTGGCGATCTCAGGGTATTCTGCCACGACTTCAATCCAGAATACTGGTAGAGTTGTCCCGAACATACTTTTAAGGCCACCGTCATTTGCGATCTCCAGCAGTTGATCTTGCATAGACATGCTATGCAGAGTAATCTCTGCAGCGGCTCTCGTAATTTACATTCTGCCCAGTGATCTCCCACGGGATAACAATCTTATTTCTGTGCTCCGCGTTCATCTTCCCAGAAAATTGCTCGAATAGGCACGAGTTAAGGGCGTGTGCTTTGATGTGGTTAATAACTTTGTCAACATTCAATACGCTGTTAAGTTCCGGTGGTATATTTCGGTTAGCCAGCATTTCCCTGTGAATGACAAAATGTGTAGACGCACATTCAGGGGCAACCTCCTTAATCCGAGTAATTAGACCACACAGCCGGTCATGGCAGCAGTTCCATCTGTGCATATGCCGATACAAAAGCACCATTTCAATTTTCCTTATATATAATCATACGACTTACAATAGTTCTGCAGCTGTGGTTTTGGTTGAAAATGATAGTGCACATAACATATTCTCCTGATAAATATATCGCACATAAACAAGTAATATTGCCTTGTCAATATCTGTACTCATCAACCTGGAGAGCGTACCGCAGTGATATAGTAATCCTCTCCAACAAATGTGTTTCAATGTCCTCTGCTATTTCCTCAATGCGCCGAGTGACGGTGGTAGCCGAAAGAGGCACCTCTGCTATCTTTTTAACCCAGCCTCTCCTAGAAGTTCATAGATAATGTCTTCAGTAGCAAGTAGGATCAATTCATCACCAGTGGTGAATGGCTTCATAGTCTTAGCAATACGATTAGTCTCAAAATATGATGCTCTCAGTGCACTCACATTTGTTGATGTAATGGCCCTCAGTAATTGCTTCTGTCCTTGTTCATGCTTATTTCTTTCAAAATACTTAGAAGGCTTGTCTTTTAATGCAGGGTGCTTGGTGTCCAAGTAGCGAAGTAGTTTTGAAGGCTTCATTGCCTAATTACAGAACCGGTCGCCGCATATTATGCAGAGTGGATGCACGGAAATCACCTGTTGCGATAAATCCATATTTTAAGTAGGACTCGTGGTATTGTCTGTTAAATGCAGCTCGTCTTTCTTCGAAGTCGTAGGGTCTTCTTCTGTCTCCTCACTGGGCCTTTTCCAATACGCAAAGAAACTTTCCAAAGATTTTTGGTATAAAATTTTTGGTACTTGGAGGTATAATTTTAGCGGCAACGTATCACGTGACCGAGACAAGCATCAAGAAAGTCACAGACGGATGTAACAGTATGAATCCCGTCATTTCTGAAAAATAAAACATTGCTCAGATGATAAAATAAAACAGAAATAATAAAACCCCTGGGGGTTGAGGACCTCTGCCTTACACCATAAGAAATAATATAACAGAATGTGGTAAGAAACAAATTAATAAGTCTCTTTTTCTCTGTTTTTCTTAGAATTTTAATTTTCTATTTTTCTTTTTCTCTATTTCTCTAATTTAATAATTTGTTTTCGGTATTACCAAGGATATTTTAGGCAAATATATTATCCACTAGATAACTTTGAAATAAATAAAAATTAAACAAGGTTACAGCAGTGTCAAGTACGAGTATTGTGCATACATTCATAAAACTTTCCAATCACGTATTATGATGTATTTCCAGCATGTGAAAATTCTTTTATTTATTTTTCTTTTTTATTTTTCACCGTTTTTTGATGACATCACTGATCTCAAGAACAGCATGAGATTGATGATGTCATCATAACGAGAGCTAAAAACTTAAAATTCTGCTCCAGAAAAGACATTTCTATACTACTAGTACACATTATTAATATTATTAACCTTTATTTTTAATATTATTATTATTATTGTTATACACATTTTAAAATGAAAATATTCAAAAAAAACCATTATTCAATATATGAACTCAAAAACAAGACATTCCAATTTGTAGTTTCACTTTTTGAAAGTAACAATAAAGATGTTCTCAGACAATTAATAGAACACAATATAGACTATATTCCAACACATGACGAGCATTTCCGGTTACAATCCAGTCCATTATAAATTATCACACATTCATATATAATAAATATATATATATATATATATATATATATATATTATAAAAGATGGATTAGAATGATTAGACGAATAATAAGAATGGTAAGGAGGAGGAGTTTGGTTGGAAAGAATACAACTTTGTATGTGTAAATACACACAAATCTTTAAAAAGGAAAATTTTAATATATATATATATATAAATCCTTTAAAAAATTTCTTAATTTTTTTAAACTTACTTCTACAAAAATCGCGATTATGCCCACTCTGTACAAATAAAACTTAGCAATTCTATTAACTATATTTATTTTATTATCCATTATGCACAATCTAACCCAGATACATAATATACTTACAATTATTTTCTTGAAAATTGTGAGAAACTGTTTAATATAATTTAGTGCAACTATTACTATAAAACTACAAAAATTTAAAAAAAAAGTAAATAACACACATACGTAGTAAAACTAATGCTTAGTATTAATACAAGAAAATTTAGAGATGATAATAATCATTTAGATTATACAATGTTTTTTAAAATGATTAAGCTTTTTATACAACAATTAACAAAAAATAATTGTTAAAAAATTTAGTACATGTATATTTAAAATTGAATAGGCTATATCTAAAAAGGTTAATATTATAATTTTATGTTGCATTAAAATTGATAGTAATATTTACTTACTGATGTTATACTTGTAGTTGTGGCAGTGTTCTGAATTCTTTTTTATTATTATTGCCATTAAAAATTTGTACTTTCTCAATTCTTGGTTCAGAAGGCAACAAACAACTACTTGAGCCTACATTTGTGTAATGTAACTCATTTTTTAGCAGGTGTATTATGAAATAAAGCTATAATTAAAAATACAGAAACTGTAGTCATTGAAACAATACTTCAGTAATAACTTACTGAATTACCTTTTCAAAAACAATCCAACAAATATAAAATTCTTTTAGGAAAAAAAGAAAAAAAAAAAGATAAATTTAAATGCACAAATATTTAATTTTAAATGTAATTAATTACAAACGTAAAATTTCATAATGGGACAGAGTACTACCTGAAATTTTCCAAGTAAACATAATAGCTAAATTTGGAATACACATAACTTCAATTAAGAGACTCGCTTTTAAAATTTTGCTTATAGTCTGAAATGCAGTTTCTTAATTTCTAGTGTATATTGAATGAAATAACTTAAAATATTTTAATGGACGGAATTAACACTACTAAACAAAAATTTTTGCGAGAGAATTAAAGTTAAAAAGACAACAACAATTTTACATTTTATTACAAAAACCTGCCTAAATGTTTAAATAAATTATTGAGAAATAATTACACAACATTCATGCGGGTTCATGCGATTAGTAAGTGTTGCTTTCGGTACAAACAGTAAGATCAGTTGTGTTTGTTGTTGGATTCTTGTTTATTGTTCTAGGTTCTTATCTAATTCTGCAGTTAAGCTTTTTCTATCAAATTTATGAGAACACGAACATATTTTTTGTGAATTATTTATTTATAATCCGATACAATAATGAAAGTTTATTTCACAAATTTGTATTTAATAATCATTTTTAAAATTTCAAGGCTGATTTCTTCAGTAATACACAGTTTAAAGTCATCTCAGAGATTTATTTTCCTAAATCACTAATTATTTCAATTTTTTTCTCTGGTTATCCTAAAAAAAATATTTAAAGAAAACCCATTGTACTAGCATTATTCGATTTTATTATTCACTTATGCACATATTTTCATACTTATATTGTTTTAACAATCAGTAAAGCTATAATTTTTGCACATAACTGAAAATACACGATTGTTCAACAATCAAAGAGATCAGGCATGATTTTGGAGAGAGAAGTCGACCTAAAAAATTATTTAAACATTTTTTCAATTTTTTATAAATCCTCATTCTTCAAATAAGGAAAAATTTATTTAGGTTGGTGTAATAAACTTGAAAACCCGTAGTAGCAAATGTTTTAATTTACACATTAGTCTTCATCGATTGAATATATTTTCTCATGGGCTACAAGCAGTTTTTGCGGTCAGGTATGATAATGGTACCAAAAATCAATTCAAATTAAATTAAGTATCAAACTTTTACCTTGACATAAAACCAATTTTTTAGATAGATAGATAGATTTTTATACAACTTTTAGTCCCACAGTTATACAAAATTAGTGTTCCAAGACTTAACAGTCTTAAGCGGAATTAGATAAACTTTGAGATTATATTTAGTGCGTCCAAAACATAAATAGATATAAACATAGACTTAATCCCAAATAACAATAATAGAAAATAAGTATTAATTAGAAGAAAAAAAAATAACAGGTAAACCCTCAGAGTTATATAATCTGTGATCTTCATCATTATAAAATTTTTAAAAAACTATCAGTTTAGTGAACTAATCCTGTGCAGCAGAAATGTCAATAATTTGGGGTTAAAGTCATACAATTTATCTACAGATATAAATGCTAAAATATTCACCTTACAAAGAAAAAAGCTTATTTTTTCAGGATCACGGTTTTTATTCAGCAACTAAATTCTTTTTTTTAATTTTAATTTGTAGTTGAAAAATGAGAAAAGATGTTATTAATACTTTGCAGTCTACGAGAGGGGGCCCTAAAGATAACAGTAAATATATTGACGTGAATAAGGTTGTAGTTTGTGCTTCTGCTACTGAAAGAGTCTAGAAATTACCAATGCATATGGAGTGTCCCAAGAAGTACTATGTCAGCAAAGTGAATGTTTTATGTGCTTATATCCAGATTTCTGCAAAAACATGACCGCTGAAAATCATGAGCAACACACAGCCATCAGATTTTTTATTCCCTTTTAGGAAACACTTCTGTGGCAGAAACACCTGAATGATTCAAAATGCTTACAAAAAATCTGCAGCAAGCAAACCACATAATGATGAGCAAAGAGCTGAAGATGATCAGTGGGGGTTCTTTGAACATTTGAGAACTAATGAAAATGTACAAAAATTTGTGATGCAACAACAATTTTACCTGGAATTTCAAAAAAAAAAAACTGCAGGTTTCTGTAAAAAAACAACTCGAATTGTGGCAAACAAGTGACTGGTATTTCCACCACGAAACATCCCACCCACACTGCACTCCCTGTGCAGCAGTTATTGACAAACGAAAATACCTCCTTGCCCCATCATCTGTATTCACCCAGTCTCAAAATTGGGCTCTGGATTAAAATTTTAATTAAAGCTGTTTTTATTCTCAAGGATGAAAAAGAACCTCAAGGAAAAGAAATCTGGCATGATAACAGAAGCAAAAAAAAAAAATCAGCTGAAGCCTTGAACTAGTGAAAAGTTCAAAATTTGTTTTAAGCAACAGAAAAAACATTTGGGAAAGTGTAATGGATGTAATAGACAGTACTAAATGTAAAAATAGATACACAACTTAAAAAAAAAATAATTCCCGTTCCGTTTGGGTACCCTTCAAATTACATGACTTTAGCACATAGACGTAGAAAATATGTAACTTCAATGTTTAAATTTATCATTAGTAAATAATGATTATAAAGTAATTATACAATGCATGATTAAATATAAAATACCAGTAATAAAAATACTCAAAGAATTCATTCAGTTTTTATCAATATCCAAAGATTATAATATATCAACAACAAACATTTTTTTCATCATATTTCCATTAACTTTAAAATAGAAATTACTTTCACCAATATATATTTTATTTTTTATTTAATATGCTTTATTTTCTTTTATAATATCAACTTCATCAAAAAAAAGTATATATTTATTAATAACAAATAAAAATATTCAACTTAACAAATAATTAACAATGGATCTCTACAAAATATAAATTTCTATTAATAAAAATGTTACAAAATAATGGTTTCTACTGTAACTATATACTTATATATTTAATCTATTTACAAACTATTATTGAATAAAATAAATTTAAAAACTCCTCTAAAAATTCCTGGGACTTAATTTTTCTACAAATTTATTTAATGTAACCCTACATCATGCAATTAACCCACTACTTTCTTAGTTTCAATACATTAAGCACATCCAAAACTATACAACTTTATATATTAATGTTAAAAATAATAATTAAATGGCATCCATCAATTGAACCCTTTAAGTGATTTAACAGTAACTTCAGAAAATAAATTATATTAGTTCTACAAAAAAATAAAACTATGATTTAACTAAAAAAATTGCATTAGCATACTTATATGAAGCTCTACCCTCTCCATCAAAGTAGAAAGCATAAAACTTGTATGAGTAACTATTTTACTGACTATTCATTTAGTAAAACATCTATAAAGTGTTGTCAATAATTCACGACACACAGATGATCAAACCAGTGAATGATCTACAGCATCAATATTTTTATTCTCGTAGTTGGTCAACCTGTTTTCAATTGTTTCCCTCCAAATATCAGGTGTATAATATTTACAATGTTTTGAGAAGTTAGCTGCAGTTCACTACATATCTACCTTTTTTTTTTCTTGTTACTTTATCATATTTAGTCCTTTCTGCAATTATTTTATTCTTGTTATACAAATACAAAAAAATTTAGTAATTTTAGTAGTAATACATAAAATTTTAGTAATACCTAGGAAGTAAACTATTTATATGAAAACACTTCCTTTAATCAAATAGATAAATATTGGCTGGATGTAAGGTGAGTTTAACTTTACTATTAAACTAAAAAATGAAATTAGTTCAATATCATTTAACATAAAGGAAATAGTGGGAGTAAAAATTGAAAAACACTTTATAAGTTGATGCATTTTTTATCAGAAAAAATATATTAATAATATATCAATATTAATAATAAATTGATAGATCCCCCCCTCAAAAAAGTAAGATATATCCACTGTTGACTTAAAAAAAGACCTAGCAAAAGATGTAGTTAAATTTATGATTCAACAGTTCATCAGAAACTGTAAAGAGGTTGATCAAACAACCCTTAGGCTGACTCTAGTGAAAAAAACAACTTTTAACATTTGCAATAATGAAAAAACTATTAAATGGTAGAGAAAATATTAAAAAAAAAAGTACTCTGAAAGACTGTAGAAAGGAAATACTTTCTGATAGATCCCAAATTAATTTCAGGGAATAAGAGTATAATACAACACATGCAAAGAGCTCATCGTGTAAAGTTAACTCCAAAACATCCAGCAAACCATTAAGCATCCTTTAAAAATAATGTTTTAGAGGCTAATTTTCATTTAATAAGGTATACAGTATACTTAGACACTGTGAAGATATGATGAATAACAGAAAATATTCATCATTAATGGAGTGAAGACAATTACCACAACAGTTATTAAACCTTCATCCTGATAGATATGCTATGTTTTCAACAAGATTTTGTCCAGACCAAATTTTAAAAAAGGTAACCAAATTACTTTTCAGGCCAAGTGATAAAAGTCCTAGACTGGCCTGGAAATTCACCAGATATGAATGACACTGAAAATCTGTGGTCTATTTCTAAGACAAGCTCACAAAAATAGATTGCACACCCAAAGTGATAAATTTATAACTTGTATGGATATGGTTTCATGAGGCAGGGTTAAATTGTTACCTGATAAGATTAAAATATTAATTAAAACTAAATGATAACATACCAACTACAGAAATAATTTTAATGTAAACATTTTTTCTTCTTTCACTATAAGAAATAAACCATTTATATTAAAAAAACAACCCTGTTTTTAATTAATTTGCACATAGGTGATACACTATAAATCTTGTAAAAAAATTCATTAGCCAGGATTCCTTACTTTAAGATGATGAAATGAAAAAAAATCAACTTCTATGTAACATGAATCCCAAGATTGCATTATAAAATTACTCTTCTAACAAAATGATAAAATATAATTCTAAAAAGAATAGTTTATAAAAAAAAAAATAAATATATATATATATATGCTGTACTTCTCAGGCAAATAATTTTGTACCAGTAGAGTACCTATACTGTTTTTTCACAACTATGATTTACAAATATTAAAAATAAATTTAAACTTCAAAACAATACATCATAATAACATGTACATATTATAAGGAATCAAAATCTACTCATCAACGATTTCAGAATAATAATGATCAACATTACCTATTTTATTGACATTTATAGATTATTAATGAAATTTCTTTTTAATCTGTTTTTCTTAACATGCTGAAATAAGAAATTTTTATTGAATTTATAATATTTTTCTGTATGAGAACAAATATCAGTAAACTGTTTAAGTAAAAATAAAATATGTAGGTAGTTTTATTCAATAATAATGTGGCAAAAAAACAATTAAGAAACAAAATATACAATGATAAATATAAAATGTTTGATATGTGCAATTTAATTAATTAACTACATTTATAAACAACACAAATAGCAAGTTGTTAGAATAGATAAAATGCTTTACAAAAATCACACCATATTTTTATTAAAAATTATCAAGGTGCTTTCACAAAATAATAATTGAATCTAATAAGGAAACTAATTTAATTTCTTTGAATAACTATTTAATTATTATTAATAACTACTCTAAATATTATTTTTAAAAATGGATTATGAATAATGTATTATTATTTATTATTATTATTATTATTATAGATAAGATGAGGTAAAAACTTTGCATTTATGATACATAAATGATTTTATTTTTTATGATACAAAAATATGTGTAATAAGAATAGTTCAGATATAGTTATACAAATCTGCAAACTATAAGATATCCAAAAACTCCCTCCTGCAAACATCAACTACAGCAAGTAAACTGCAAACAATGACTTTTTTATGGCTTAAGGTTGTTGAATTTTAAAAATGATACAAGAAATACCTCTAAAGTAACTGGAGGAAAAATTTAAAAGTGAAAATATTATAAATTAGCTAGAAAGTATCACTTAATAAGGACTATTAAAAAGTCCTATAAATAGGACCTGATGCAGGAGCAAGATAATATTGAGAATTACCGAAAAGGAAAAACAAGTACCAGTAACATGAGTAGAAGAGTAATATGAGGAAACACCCTGGTGACATCAAAGTCCTGGTAAAAATCTCTATTCACTGTACATGCAAACCAGAAAAAAGTAAATTGCCAGATAAGACAGAAGATATTTCATTTGCAAAAAAGGACATAATAATTAAGTACAAAGGCAAAAAAAAATCAAAAAATGATTCAAAACAAATCGCTGTAATTCAATAAGTGCTGTTATTTTTCTAGTTAATCATATTTAGTTCAGTATATTTTGTAATTAAAAGTACAGTTTTTTCTGTTAATAGAAAGAAAATCTAGAATAATAAATAATGTATAAAACAAAGTTTATAAGAATAGATAAACAAGATAGTGCAACTAATAGCTGAAAAGGGAAAAATTCCATTACACAGAATAGAAAATATTTAAGTACATGATTAAAATGAATGAAATCTGGGATGGAATTCACAAGAAAAAGACACAATTTGGCAATGACAAATTAGCATTTAGAAGGATAAAAAATTATTAATGGCAAGAAAAATAGCAATGGTTTTGAGAGAGTAAATTTGTTATTTGGATTGTGGCATTAATAGAGAAAACTCATAGATTTTCATGAAGGAAGAAAAATATTAACAAAGCTTTAAAATACGATCATGATAAAAATGGTTTTTGAAATAGTAAGAAATAAAAAGTTATTAAGAGTAGCAAATGAAAGTAACAGATCAAAGAACATGACACATTGATAATATATTGATGAACTGTACATATAGAAACATGATAAGAATAAAGGCATTAAAGAAGAGACAGTAAGAAGTAAAAATATACAGAATAATAATTACGAGAGGACTAGAATATAAAAAGATAAAGCATACATAAGTCAAGGATGGAGTAACAGGTGGTACATTTTTAGTATTAATATCTAAAACAAGAGGAATACAAACTAGTCATGGGAATAGTTCAACTAAAATTAGTCCGGATAGTCGATTACTAGAATTAGTTGACTAACTTAACAATACATAAATATTAATAGACTGATTTTGAAAATTAGTCGTTGCCTATGACTAACACACTCTGGCAATATTAGTCGATTGAATAAACTGCTTTTGCATTGAATTACAAATTGGTCATTAGTAAAAAACATTAAACGATATAAAAAGTAAAAGCATTTCTTTCAATTTCAATCCATACCAAACATATCTAGCGATGTAGCCTACTATGCTGTCTCCATCTCCCCACCATTCACAGTCACCTCCACCTCCTCACATTTTAACTTAAATATACCAGCTATAAACAATACTGTGTAAGCAGTAAAATAAGAGGCAAGGTATACTCTCAGCAGTTTATTTAAAAAAATGCCTTTCAACCATACCACCATAAATTAAAATGCCATACCACCATAAAATTAAATCATAATTAAGCCTAATTTAACAGTACAAGTTATATACCTGTACTGATACTTAAATTCTGCGATATGTTTGTATTTAAAAAATATTCTAAATGCAGGTGAATAATTTAAATTAAACTCTTACTTCTGTAAAACAAATACTCAGTTTTTATAAAAATATTATAAATTTACAGTTAAATTAATGTATATTTGGTACCTGTTAATTTAATTACTTGGTTTGACATTTTTTCAATGCTGACTTTTTCCATTAAGAATGGTAACATATACTTTTATAAAACATAATTTTAATAATAAATAATAGTCTGCTAATGAGACCCTATTAAATTAAAAAGGCAATAATTATACTGTATTTAAATTTTCTACCTCAAAGCTTACCTTTTACATTTTAACTGAAAATATTGACATCATACTTAAAACAACAAATATTAAAAATATAATAAGTAACATAAGAGATTTAATTAGAATAAATTACCATGAAATCAGGTGTTTTTGCAAGTTTTATATTTTTATACAATTTTATTAAAAAAAAAATTAGCATGTCAATGCTTGGCATTATTTCAGTATCAATGCTGGCAAGTGTTTCGGCCTGCTTCTTCTCTACAGAGAGAATTTGGACTGCTTTGGAGAAAACTCGTTTCGAATGATACAGAGATCCCAGTTAAGTATCTTGTAGCTAATATTAGCAACTGCAGGAACGTTGCTTTACACTTCATCCAAAATGCAAAACTTGCGTACCTGTCTTTATATGGTTGCTTAAAATATTGCCTCAGAGTAATTAAAGTATTGCTAAAAGACTTCACAATTTTCAACATTTACCACATCTTTTAAGTTGCTGTCATTCCCAAAAGCAGCTTTTTTGAAGCGTGGATCTAGAAGTGTTGTGGATGCAATAATTTTATTTTTTTCCACGTTTTCCAAACGGTTGCTAATCCCAGAAACTAAACCTTTTTTTAACTTTCCACCTACAGAAGAGGTCACAGTTTTCTCATTAATTGTATGCACAATTCCCCTAACAAGGGAATAATTCCCTTGAACAGTTGTTATGGATTGTGGACTTTTCAGCAATCTTGCAAGTGCAGCCGACAGGGCTCCTTCAGTTCTATTACTCTTTCAAACATCACAAGCATTGAATTCCACCTTGTAACAATGTCAGCTTTTAATTTTTATTATTTTTTCCCAATTTGTGACTGTATTAGTCTTTATCAGCTGCAACTACACTATGCCTGAAAAGCGATTCAATATTTCTACATGTTTTAATTAAATCTGGTAGCCCATCACACTGTGAAATTGTATTACTTACTACTAGATTAAGCATATGAGCTGCAGACTGAACGTTAGAGAGGCCAAACATTTTTACAGCACATTTCATATTAGTGCTTCTGTCCGAAATTACTGCCACAATTAATGATTCTCCACCCGTGAAAAACCTCTTTTAATTTTTCAACTGTCCTGTACGATTTTCTTACAAATTTGTTGTATATAAAATGATGAACATTAACTCACCTATCCTAGTTCAAAAAAATGACTAGTTACGGTCAGAAAGGAAACTGTATTTCTTGATGTTCAAACATTTGTCATTAGAGAGAAATAAAAATTTTGTTTCATTTGTTTTTAGTAATTGATTTTGCATTTTTATAAATGTTTGATATAAAAGAATTCATTAATTTTTCCCTGCTCGGCAAGGTGAAGCGCAGATCGAGTTCTTATAACAATTTTTTAACACTTCATCTTTTACAACAGACAGGGGCTGTAAATCTTTGAAAATCATTTCTGCCACCAAATTATCAATTTTATTAACTTTTTTTTTTTTTTTTTTTTTTACAGATAAATCTTAAGATTTATATTGCATAAATGACTGGGTTAAATGTTTAGATGATACAGAAGATGACATAGACAATAAAAGAGATACAGAAGTTAATGTGGATGCCATAGACTGATTATCCTTGGTATATTCAAACTTTTGAGTATTTTTCTCAACAGCTTGGCTCTCCTGCGAAATCAAAACATTCAGCGATTTCAAAATAAGCTTAGATATATGGTGGTACAATCCCAGTTTCGTAAACTACTACAAGTTTTCACTTCAGGTGTTCTCTTAAATTTGAGGTATTATTGGATATTTTGAGTTCTTTTTTATACATTTTACAAGTTGCTGTTGTTGAGAATTGTCCTCAAAAAAATTCCCAATACCGGATCGTTTATTCATCTTAAAAAAAATATGCAACAGGATGGCCAGAAACTCATAAACAACTATATTGGGACAGACCAACATATAATTACAAAAAAAAAATTATTTTTCTTATGTACTGGACCTAATAAACTACATTAAAAGATAATAAAATACGAATGAATTCAGTTTTTAAATAATTACAAACATTATTACAGTCCAGTACATATAAAGAGCAGAAGTTATAATTAAATACACTGTACAGTATAAGATATGTTGCATTAAATAAAAAACACCCAATTTTTTATTTATGCAGTTAAAAATAAACTGTGATGAATAAATATTAATAACAGGAGAGAATGATTTATTTATAATTAACTGCACAATGATGAACAAAGCCGGCGTCATCAAAGTTGCATATGGGTGCGTCTTATTTATTACTATTTACTTTTTGTAACTAACGACTAATATTACTCAAAGAATTGTCTTAGATTAATAATATTATTTACATCAGTTGTCTTCCACCAGACTTGAAAAAGCGGTCCAACTAATATTAATTTAAGTAGATGATTATAGAAATTAGTCGCAGACTAGTCAATTAAAGAAATTAGTAAACCTAATAAGAAATTAGTAGCCTAATGCAAAAACACCTGCTATACTTCAGTGTTAGCAGTCTAATCACTACTGTACCCAATGTGTGCAGAATGCTTGTAGAATTGAGTTACATAAAGTCATATTAGTATAAAAAAAATATGTACTTTTGTCTCTTTTCAAAAGACTGGTTAGGGAAGGTTACAAAACAGGGTGTGTGTGTGTGTGTGTGTGTGTGTGTGCGCGCGCGCGCGCGCGCATACATGCGTCACCACATATGCTATATAAGCACGATGTATACATTTTCATAAATCAAGAGTATTTAAAAAAAAAGTTTGCGACTACTCCTTTTGTAACTTTTTTTTTTGCTTGACCAGGAAAACAGTGATATGTCGACTGACCTACCTATTGCTATAGTAGAAATTTATTTAAATCACTAAACATGTTAAGCTAATTTAAAATTACATAAATTAAAAACTAAGAAAAAACTAGGCCCATTAAAACTATTTTAAGATCATATACAATTTTAACATCAATTTATTAAAATCACAGTAAAAATAATAAATTATTATTATATAATTTTCAATAATAATCGCTAATACTAATAAAGCCGCTAAATATGCCAGGTATTACTATTACAATTGTTATGGCATTCGTAACATTTTAAATCAATTATAATGATCACATCATACTTATATTATCTTTAAAATCTGAAAGAGATAAAAAACATTTTATAATAATAACTATCTTCTATCAAATATACCGGTTAAACATATTCAAACAATGAAAGATTTTCTTAAAGAATAAAATTAGAAAGTAAATATTATGCATATTTCAACTTCAATGTGAAACCTCTAATTCTTGTAGGTTTAGTCCAATTAATCATAAAACAAATACACCTGCAATATGTTAAATAATTGTAAATGCTTTTTAATAATTTTTTGGTCTTCAGCAATTGCGAGTATTTGGACATATGAATGTATTTGGATTTTTAAAAATACATTATTAAACAAATACATACATAAAATACATAATTGTATTTTTTTTATGTGCTATCACCACAAAGGTTTTTAGTACTGTAATATAATACACAAATAATATCTATAAATCGCATATCCACTCTCAAGAATAACATATTATCTACACTAGCCTCTCTATTAATAATGATGAATATAGTAGTTTCATCAGCCTTTTCACATCATCAAATATAATACTGGAGGTCAATATTCTATATTAAATAAATGTGATATTCAGAGCTATGATTTTATCCTTACATTCATTCAACTCAAGGCTGGCTGAAGAGTAAAACGCCACTGAATAACAATATTCAATAATTATCTGTTTATTTTAGCAACTATAGAATAACCACCCAATTACAGTTATTTAAGAAATATGAATTCTGTAGTTTACAAAAAAATGACAAACATTAAAATCCACAACCTTCAGGATGAAAGGCAGAGATACTTCCACCCTGCCACAGTCGGCTGATAAGATAGGCAGTTTGCTCAGCATAAAGTAAATTTATGTGTTTTCTCAGGAAAAGTAAATTTGCTTCTTCACAATTATAAGGACTGGGGCACACAGCACACAATAAAAACCGGAATAACATACATTAAAAAGAATAATTATGATTCTATTATTAATCTTTGAATAAATTTAATAAAAAAGTCAATTAAATTTTAAAACGATTATAAAATCTATCAGTTAAAAAATAAACTGCTTGAATATATGAGGGATATCTCTCATAAGTAAAAGCCGCTGGGAAATTTCTCTCCTTAAGGTTGGCGAACTTGTATAATTTATGGTCGTGTTAGTAATAAACACACCGCATTGTTGTCTATAAGTTGTTGCACTGTAGTACCTTTGAATATGTGCAAGTTATTACATTATAAAATGAATAGGAGAATTGATTTTGCCGCCACCAACTGTGAATTACGTGAAGTCGTAAGTTTTATAAACCATCAAAACATTAAACCAAATGAAATTCATAGGCAGATGGTTGCTTTGTATGGTGATAATGTAATGTAATGTAATGTAATGAATGAAAGAAATGTCCAAAAATGGCATGAAAGGTTTAGATAACAGAAATAATGTGCATGATAAAGAATATTTGGGGAGGCCCTCAATAATCACAGAGGACTTGTTGAAACACATTCATGATGAAATCAGAAAAGATCATCACTCAACAATTTCCGACCTGACCCTTCTTTTTTCTGATGTTTCAAGAGCTGTTATCAGTCACAATGTTCAAGACCATTTAGGCTTCAGAAAGATTTTTGCATGTTGAGTGCCACATGTCTTAACAGAACACCACAAAAAAAATCCAAATGGAATTTGCTTTGAAATTTTTGATGCACTACATAGAAAAATGTGATGAGTTCCTTAATTCAATTGTTACCGGTGATGAAACATGGAATTTATATTACATGCCAGAGAGAAAACGGTAGTTAAATGAATGGCATCATCCTCAATCACAAACAAAGTCAAGCCACAGCCATTTGGACACAAACTAATGACCACAGTCTTTTGGGATCGGTTTGGCATACTGCTGTTTGAATTCATCCCATGTGGAACAACTATAAATGCAGAAGCCTACTGCAAAACTCTACACAAGTTATGGTGCACCATTCAAAATTGGTGACATGGCAGCTGACTAGACGGTGTCATCCTGCTGCACAATAATGCACGTCCACATGTTCCAGGTCTGGCACGTAATTCAACAAGAATATTCGGAAGGGAAATTTACAATCATCCACTGTTTAGTCTGGAGTTCTGATTACCATTTGCTTGGGAAATTGAAAGAATTTTTGAGTGATAAGCAATTAGCAGGTGACAATGAACTTAAAAATGTTGTTAATCAGTGGCTAAATGGACTGGCGGCAGAAGAATATGATGAAGGTATATTAAAGCTGGTGTATCACTACAATAAATGTCTTAATTTATGTGGCGATTATATAGAGAAATAATGTAAGGTATGTAGTTTAATAAAAATAAAAAATATTTACTGTTTTCAGAATAAATTTTTTTACAATGAAATGATCTTTACGTTAGAGATAACCTCTTGTATTTTATAATTCAATTATATTTATACATCGATGATAAATCCAAATACTGTTAAAAAGCTTTTTAAGTCAGCTTGGACATTAAGTTATATTTCCCACTACATTTACATAAATCACTGTATTAACATCTAAACCCTGATGCACCCACCATCTTGTCAGTGAATTCCTAATCAAACTGTTACAGATCAGAAACTCATTACACATGACAAGAAATTTGACAAAGACCTCTTTATAAGCACTTTATTTAATTAATTTTACTTAGGTGTCTTAAAATAAAATTATCAGAAAATTTAATATTTTTAGTATACTTTTAACAATATTACTTATTAATACAAGTAAATTATTTAGACATAAAATAAAAATCATTTTGTTTGTCCTAATCTCAGAAAAAATGAAAATTATTCCCTAGAAAATCAATTGGATAATTTTGAAGACATAGATTTAGAATTTTTGCAGAAGATTGGGAAACATAGGTTCTTAAAATTTTCAATAACTTAACAAAAAAAAAAAAGCATCTGTTATTTTTAATTTTAAACTGTAAGAAAAACTTTCAAAGCGATCTCAAAATGTTCAATCAATCTGTTAAATCTTCAAATGATTGTTATCTTAACTCAACTATAAGAAAAATAGAGTAAAATATAATTTACATTTTTTTAAAAAATGTTTAAGAAATCTTAACATAAATCACAGGTACACACATTAACCAACATTCCAAAATGAATTAATTATAAAAAGAGTTGAATAAAGAACCTAATAGTTAATTAACCTAATGAGTGTGTTTTTCTATGGCAATAAGATTCTCATTGACATTACTTCTTATTCTCAAGGACATATTTCCTATTTATAATCATACACTGCAAAAAAACAACTTTTTACTATACAAAATTTATTCCAATGGCACTGACAAGAAATATATTTCTTAAAAAAGAATGAGATGAAATAAAGAAAGTACTTTTACAGTACAGATAGTACTTTTACCGACTGGAAATATTTTAAATTAAAATTCCAGACAATAAAAGCACTATTAAATACAAAACAAGATTAAAAGATTTAGCAAATTTTAATAATCTATCAAGAAAGAAGTTTAAAAAAATAACAGAAATACTAGTACTACCATTTTTTCTCCAGCAACATTATATAATATTCAATATGCTTTCAGCAAAACAATAATAAATAAATAATAAACAAAAAATTTTAATACAGATTATTCATCCTGTGAAAAGAAACTAAAATGTACATCCTTATTCGCAACAACAAATAATATCACATCATTTAAGCATTACATAATCACAAAAAAATAAATAATCACAAAAAAATAAATAAAAACAAACCGATGGAAATACAGAACACAATTTATTTGGATCTAATTTACCCAGATAACTAGATTTAGTTTATTCTTGCATACATTAAAGATATCTTCTTTATATTAGTTATCCTTTTCAAATAATTGATTTTTTATACAATGTTTACATTCATCTGATGTAAACAATCCGAGCCAGCTTTAAGTATTGAGTGACCAGATTTTAGAGGGTCACCATGATGAGCACAAAAATAAACCTTAGCATACTTTAGACTTGAGTCTAGATGTACAGTTAAGATTAATAAAGGATTATAAAAGGAATGTAATAGTTTTACACTTCACTTGGCTGCACCTAAAAGCAAGTTTTCTCCGTTTCAAGGTTACTTAGTTCCCACAGTCTGAGTTTGGCTCAAATTTAAACTTTTAAAACTTTTTGAAAAACTTTGAAAATTTCAAACCTTATTTTAACTTTTGAGGCTACCACAAATATCAAAAATTAACCATGACAAAAATGTTAAATTGGATTTTAATATAAAAAGTCAAATACTTTGCATTCAAATAATTTTTGCAACATTCAAACCACAAAAAAAAATTTCAACAAAATCATTTGAAAATTTTAATTAATTTCTCTGAAAATTATAAGTTGTATCAATATTTTCCAGTTACTGTTTATTTTAATTAAAAATTGGTGTTCATGGGTGTACTTCATCCCATATTATTTAATTTATACAATATTTATTCAATTATTGAAGGAAAATTAAAACTTCAAAACAGTTAACGTAACTATTAATCACAGTGAAATCACATTAATTGTTATATATGACACAAAATTTCTATACGTAGGATACAGATATTAGCTTAAAACTTAAGAACCAAGGTAAACCTAAATAATTCCTTTACTGATTCCTTTTTCCTTTAATTCCTTTTTACTGCATTTTTAGAATGTGTTTAGGTATAAATTTATCCCGATATCTATTATTGGATTAATTATATCCTATATATCTACTATTGGATATAATAGCTTAATAAAGCTTAATAGGATGTATCATATTTTACAGTGTCATTTTTAATGTAATAATATTTATGCTCACATTTTATTGCTAAGAAATAAAGACTGCATTTTATTTCATAATTCCATTTGTTACAATTGGATTAGAAAATTTTATTGTACCTCAATTTGCAACTGATATAATTTTTAGCAGCAAGCCCTGTCCACATACCGTACATATAATTAGTTATGTCTGAAACCAACTACTAAATGTCTATCCACATTATGAAAAACATTTAAGCTAAAACTATTAGCAGGTTCTTTTTTTTTTTTTTTTTAGTGAATATTTCTATGATATTAAAAATAGAAGTTACATGCATAATCAGTAAACTTCAAAGAAAACAATGTTGTTATTATAATAGTATCAAAATTTGTATATTGGAGACTTTTAGACAACTAGAATTCAAATGCTTTACGTTTGTTCAGTGTTCTTGATGGGCAGCTAGAACTCATTTAAATGAATGTACATAGTATTGTATTATATTATGAATATAATATGTATGTATCATATAGATTTTATGACAGTCAAGCATCTCATTAATGTTGTTTGAATAATTAATACCAACCCCATTATTTTCATAAATTATGCATTATTTCAATTACTGTTATTATTTTATTAATGAGGGGGTTTTATAGAAAGATAAAGTGGTCTAAAGATACTAAATTGAACTAATTAAGTTATACAAAAACACAAGTGTTTATGGCAAGTTATGTTACAGATAACAAAAATGTCATATAGTAAAAAGTGTGACATAATAAATTGGAGGGATTTAAATACTTGCAATTGAAGTTGATAAAAATTTAAATCTATTTTCGCTGCTTTCTACAAACAGAAAGAAAAAACAATATTAGATTCCAAAAAACTCAGGAAATGATGCTGACTTAATTGTTGAGGTTAAATCTTATCCTCATCTGCTTGACAATTTGTTTTTGTAATGATAAATGTACTTTGATATAAAATTTGAAGAACGAATATTACATTCAAACTTTGTCAGCCAACAAAAACTTGTTTGCTTACAATGTTCGTCATGATGTGGACTTCCCTTAAGATGCATTTTATTTTCAGTGTCTATGTGTACATACAAAATCAGCAAAGTGCTTTGCCTATTACTTCAATTTGAGTCTATTCTTCTGAGTGTATGAGTTATACATGAACAAAATTACCTGTTTTAATAAAATTTAAATAATGCACTTAGTTTAACAAGACAAAACAATTGAAATTATATCAATGACTGCTATTTCTTAACTAGAAAAAATTTGGTAATTATTATTTCAAGAATTCCTCTAGACAAAAAAACACACTTTTTCATCAATTCATAATTGGATGCACTTGTAAAAAAAAAAAGTAAAGTATTCTAATAAAAAAAAATTCAAGTTATCAACATTGTAGCAAAAAAGAATTACAGTAATTAAAATTTAAAACAGTTTTTTATACAAAGTATTTTTATACTTTTAGGATTAAATATGATCTAATAACTGGAGGAATGCCAGATATAATTTAATTTGCCAGTAAGTATCTAAAAAGAAGATTTTATACTTTTAATTATTGTATAATAAAAAGCAAACCATTATTTTTGATGCAATGGGGGGGAGAGGGAGGTGCAAGAATATCTTTTTCATTGGATACAAACTGTTCTAAGGGCAGCTCTGAAACACAATTATAAATCCACAACATGGATATACTATATAAGTATAGTATAGTAATATAGTATATATAATCAAAAATCTGTTCTAGACACACAATATTTTCACAAACACAATATTTTTTTTTTTTTTTTTTTTAATTATAATAAATCATTTAGAATGCAATCATAATAAAATTAAATTTAAGCAAACCATTTTAATCACAACTTCAAAATTTATAACAACCAGACCCTTAAAAAAATATACACCAACAATTTTTTACATAAAAGCCAACAAAATTAATCAAAAATAGACAATAAAGGTGTAATAAAATTATAAATGTAACTTAATTAAATGACCATGATGAAACATTAAAAAATACTAACTTATTTGAATCCAAAAAATGATATTATAGTAATATTTAGATAAATAAAATGTAATTTAATTACATATCGAGATCAAACATTAAATTATTAGTAAAGGCCATTTTAGCGGTATTTGCCGATTTTCTAGCAGATTTTTTGCCTCCACGCTTGTGATTACATTTTGATAATGATATGACAACACGGTTTTCAATCCTCATACCATCATCCGATTCTGAAATATCTGATTGCGTCTCACTAGTTTCTTCATCAGACTTTAAATCCCTCTCCTCATTATTTTTTATCTCATCTACTTCACCCTCAGAATTTTCGCTTTCACTTGCACGACGTTCCTGTGCTCTCTTCTTATTCCTAGATTTACGTTGATTTTTCTTTCTTTGGCCCAAAATACTGGAATTTGTTCTAAAAATAAAGAGATAATAATAAAGTACTTTTTCATTTAACAAAAATACTACAAACACAGTTGCATACATACTACAGTTACTAACAGATTAAAGGACTAACTGGTTTCACAGACTTCTGCAATGAAACAGTTTATTTTCTTATAACTGAAGTAATGATAAGAAAAAAAATTAATTTATTGCAATAAAAAAATCATTCAATGGTTTATTTAACTCAACCTTAAGCACTTACTTCACTAATCACTTTTTATTAAAAGTATGATCTTAAACAATACAACAACAAAAAATGCACCTCATAAAACATAATTGAAATTCCTATTATTATTACCATTAGTGGTAAGGAATTAAGGCTAAAAAAAAAAAAGGAGAGCAAAAATACTTTTGTATTATCACCCGGAACAAATAATATATTATTTTTGTTATATTCTCACAAAAAAAAAACTAAAACTAGATCAAAACACAATATTACAACTATCCTATCACTAAAAAATTGTTTAAAATTAATATCACAAAAGCAAACAAAAAATATAAAATTTATATAAACTCAAATAATATTTAAAAAACACTTCAAATTTTGTTTTCTCAGGTGAAAAGGTCAACTCGACATTGAAACAAACTTCAAGGTGAGACATAGTATTCTGTAGTAGTCTCTCAACGGTAGCCACTGAATGGGAAATTGTATATAACAAAATTGTCAAAAAGTAAGGAACATGAAACAGGTGGTTGTACAGATTTAGTAACACTGTTGATGGCTATAGCAAACAAGGTGGCTGTTAATATTCTTCCTTGAGGCACTCTATTCTTCAAGGTGACACGAAATGAAAATAAACTACCAAGTTAGCTGCAAATGCAGAACATAACATAAGAATTTCTCAATCGTGAAAAAGTACGAAAATAGACTGTCTCTGCAATCCACAAATTGCATGAACTTCTTCCATAGAGTAGATTCAGGAGTAATATGTGTAATGATGCTTACAATTCATCCATGACTTTCTCCAAGTGTCTAATAATACCCAATGAGATACTGCTCTAGCCTGACTGTACAAATTGAGATGTTCATTTGTAGGTCTGTGCTAAAATTTATGTAGTGCCTGCCATCATTCCTAATCACATATTCGCAACCATAATTTCCCCAAAGAACAGAGGGATCTGTAGGTTTTCCAGATGTTTTTGGAATGTATCTACTAGCATTCTCAAGTACCAAGGAGGTGAAAGAGATAAGTTGATCCAGGATGTCTGCAGTAGCATCATAATGTGATGGGAAGGCTTTATGGTAACTGTTCCAACTTGCTCTTACAACAATCCATCTCTGCAGTTTTCTTCTTCACCACATGGTGAACACCAAAAAAAATTATAATTCATCTGTGATCACTACTGTAAAAATCATTACAAACAGACCAGTTAAGACAAGGGAGTAAATTCAGTGAGCATAAGGAAAGGTCAATGACAAACAATGAGAACATAAATGTACATTCTCCATCATTCAGAAGATAAAGATCTAAGTCTTGTCTCGCTGTCAAAAGTTTTGTTCTATTTTAGCCTCAAATGTAAAACAATACAGTACTGCACTTACAAAAAATATATGAAGTAGCTTTATAAAACATAAAATTAGGTCAGTTTTTTCCTAGATATCGAAGACCCATACAAAAAACAGACAAATTACAATCCTAATCCTTATTAGTTGTTTAAGATGTTTAAAAGCCATTTACTGCAGATGGATTTCATTACTATTTTTTTAATTAAAGCTAAAGGTCATAGCATACATTTTGCATACATATAGCATACAATAAAACTATACTAATTAATAACAAAAGAATACCTGTATGTTTTCCTAGATATAGATTCACTAAATCTGACAGTCTTCTTTATCTTTTCTATAGTGCAATTTGGATCAGAATTTTCAACATATGATGACCAGTGATAATCATCTACATTTGATTCTGATAAGCTGCGACCAACTTTTAATATTCCTCTATATGGCTTCTGTAAAAAAAAATTAATAAATATTTAAGTCAGCAGTTTTTTGTCAACTTAATCAATTTTTCCTTTATCATATAAATGATTTTTGATTAATTTACACATCAGCCATAACACCTACTCTTGAATCAAAAAGAGCGGTACAATTCTTATTACACACCCATGCGCACACACATGCACAAACTTAAGAGTAATAATGCTGTATATAAATTAATATAATGTATAAATGTCAATATTATAATTAAATATTTTATAAATGTACAATTTATGTACGATTTATATGTGACTTGGATACACTTGGATTATTATGTCTATATTCAACTATAATTGAATAATATTTTAATATATATTAATCTTAATAATCCTGCACCCTAGAAAAAAGTCAACTGATTTACAGAGATGCTCACAATCCCTGCAAGGATTGATCCCTTACTCTCCTCTATCTTCATCCTATCATTATTGCTGATCCCATCTTCTGAGGTTGTGTACAATGGGAATTGGGTTTGTCTCCACACAATGACTTATGCAAGGCTGAGAAAACAGTATTTGGTACAACATTCTTTCTTGTTATAAGTCTGTGGGATGTTTAATTAGGCATTTCCATGGTAACACAACTAGCGGCTATTCAAAGCATAAGCCAGATTCTAAACTACTATCTATCTAGCCAATTAAAAAAATAGCCATATCTCTTTTATTACCAATGTTAAATAATCATTTAATCAATCAGTACACATCAAAGTATATAATTTCAGGGAAGAATACAAGTATTACATACAGATACAAATTGTATAACTTCAGACAAATGTATCTATACTAAGTTTGCTGCAAAGTGATGCAACATTAAATAATGAAATAATTATTAATTAAAGTCTCCACATTAAATTTTACAGCTCAATGATACTTTAGAACATGAATCACAGGTACAGGTATTTGCAAGGCTATATTATAATTTTCTTGCAGAACCTAGTATTAAATAATGTAATGATTTCAGATACAAATAGATATCAAGAAAAATATAGATTCACAATTAATGTTAATAAAATAAATATAAACAATGACTAAAAATTTGTTGCTGATCTCCACACCACATCATACATAACAGATGTTACAGCTTCAAACAAAAAAAAGTTAAATATTACAATAATTTAAACCTAATTCATCAATTTTGTAACAAATAATATACTGAATCAACAGTGAAGTAAATATGGTAGTAATAAAAGCATGGTAATTAAAATATAAAGGAAAGCTAAATTTAACAAGTTGAAAGGTAGATAACTCAGGAATATGCAAATAGAAAATGAAAATGTGAGGTAAAGTTCCATATAAGATTAGCATTATTTAAAAATGAATAATTTTGCATTGGTAAAGATTAAGAATTAAGGAAAAGACTGGTCAATGCTTTATACAGAGCATAAAGTTATAAGGGATATGAATCTTAAGAGAACCAGACTAAGGTTTTTCAGAAGTAGATATGGAAGAAGAAAAAAAATGGATGGAACTACTGAACAATTAAGGGGGAAAAAGGACTTCCAAAAATATAACACTTTGACGTGTTTCGAGGGAAAAAATTTTTATCAGTTACATTCTTAGAGGTTTAATAGCTCTTGAGGAAATATCTGATGAGGAAAGAAAGAACTGAGGATAATAGGCCAAGTCAAGAATGCAGGGTTATAATACTAAAGAGCAGGCATGGAATAGGAACAAAAGTATAATAGTTGTGCTACTTGGTAGAATGATCACCCAAATGCTCTTATGTAGCACAGTCTTTCAATATCACAATGATATCTATAAAATATAAAAATTTACTTTTTTATAATTCATTCTGTATAGTGCAAAAAAAAAAGAAAATAACTATTAATTGATTACAAATTAATTATAAGAAAATAATGAGTCAAATCAAGCTGAATCTCAATATACATGTTACAGTAATTTACTGCAAACAAAGAGACCTCAATGTATGTCAAGAAAAAAGAAGGATTATATATATATATATATCAATGATATCATAACAAAATTAGTATACTAGGTATTAAATAATTTAGGTAATAAATGCATTTAATGAATTGTAGAGCAATTTCCTGATTTATTCATACACCAGCACTCTTAAATATTCACAAAACACTAACTTACTCTTTTTGAACTAATGATAATTTTGTTTACTACAGCAAAAAAAATTCTTTATTTTTATTAAAAGATCACTATCATTAATATTTTTTAATTTATGCTAATGTTTAAATATAGTGTAAATTTGCTTTTGCTTTAACCAATATAAAAAAATACAAGCATACGATGTATATAAAAAAAAGATTGCATCTTGATTTATCTATTGTTATTCACTGCTCTTAACATATTTATGATTTTTGGTTATTTTTTATGATTTTCTATTTCTTCCAAGATTTTTCTAAAGAGAATCACTGTCACTTAAATTCAAAAATCTTAAATCTTTAATATTCCACTGATGAATCCAAGTCAGAAATTTTACTTTCCAACAGTCTCGCTAACTACTAAATAACTTTGATTTAATTTAATTAATTATAATTAAAATAAGATTAATAACTTTCTACAGATTAATAATTGACTTTAAGCTCAATTATTATTTAACTGTAATAAATAAAATAAAACAGAAAAAGTATGCTAAACTTAATTTCACTTGCTGCTTACATTTTATTCTCGTATAATGATTGGTATAGATAGATTAACTCAAACTGCTAATAATGAGGAAGAACTGTATATTATCTTTTGTGAAATCCTTGTTTACTTGTTTAAGCTAATTTATTTATTTTAAACTAAAATGTGTGTTAACTGGATAAAGAAAATTAAATAAAACAACATACTGCTTCTGTAATTTTTGAATTACAAATTTAATGAAACCACATATGTTACCAAAGTATTTAATTCTACAGCAAATGTACCCATTAGAAAGTCATGTAACAAAATTTAAATTTGAGATTGTTTTAATTAAAAAAAGAAACCTTTTAACATTTATTTTCAATTAATATTTCTACATAAAAACTACTTTATTTTTAATAATGGAATAACTGAGAAAAAATCTAAAAAGAGTTGAGCATGTTAATATATAATCAAATCAGAACTTTCTAGAAGAACGGTTTAAAAAAAAAATAAAAAGAAAAAACAAATATGAATGAGGAAGAAAAATTCATTCACAAATATTAATAAAAATATTTTTTTGTTTATAAATGACTTCTATGTATGTATGTATGTATAAATACAAAACGTTTCCTAAATGAATGATGCAATACTAATTAATTTTGAAGCATATCATATTACATATGTCCTTCTAACTGTTTAATCAACTGTTATTTATAACAATAAACTTATTTACAGTAGCTAGAACAATTAAATTTTCATTACTGAAAACGTTAAAGAATACATAATATTATTAATGTGTTTCTAATTATAAATAACACTAAACTTACTATTTTCAAATCAAAATTTTCCAATTTGTATAAATCACAAAATATATTAGCATGTAATTGTATTTTTTTTTTTTGTCTTCAGTCTGGTGATACAGCTCTCGAAGATTCCCTATTTAATGCTAGTCGTTTCATTTCAATATACTCCCTACATCCTACATCCCTAACAATTTGTTTTACATATTCCAAACGTAGCCTGCCTGCAAAATTTTTCCTATCTACTTGTCCCTACAATATCAAAATAACTATTCCAGGATGCCTTAATAAGTGGCCTATAAGTCTGTCTCTTCTTTTCACTATATTTTTCCAAATACTTCTTTATCATCAATTTGCCACAGTACCTATCTTCATTTGTCACTTTATCCACCCATCCAATTTTTAACATTCTCCTACATCACCACATTTCAAAAGCTTCTAATCTTTTCTTCTCAGGTACTCTAATCGTCAAGTTTCACTTCGATATAAAGCTAAACTAGAAACATATATTTTCAAAAAGGTTTTCCTGGCAATTAAATTAATTTTCGATGCAAGCAAATTATACTTCTGACTGAAAGCTCATTTCACCTGTGCTATTCACCATTTTATATTGCTCTGACTTCGTCCATCTTTGGTAATTGTACTTCTCAAATAACAAAATTCTTCTACCTCGAAAATCTTCTATCTTCCTATTTTTATATTCTGTGGTCTATTTACTTATTTCTACTATGAAGCATATTCATAAAGTAAGGGCCAATGGCTTATATTTACATATTAGCGGGTCTGAACACAGTTTCATGCATGCAGAACCATCTACTGGCTATTTACAAAGCCACTGCAGTTGTTGGTTTGATTCAGTAGTCGTTTCCCTGCTGGTAAATGCAGATCAAAATGTCCGCGACAATCTTTGCTCTCACCAGTGGTGAAGTGGGTGCACCGCTGTGATTCAATTTTTATGTGCAAAAGGATCTTCAGCTGCTGAAATTCATTGGGAGCTGAGCCTAGTGTATGGACCTACAGTAAAAACATTAGACAATGGTGTAGAGACTTTAAAAATAGCCACAAAAATGTGCATGACAAAGAGTGGAGTGCAGTTTGATTCCTGTAAATATTAGCAATTGTTCTATCTCTATACTTGAACCCTAATTTTTTTTTAAATTCCTAACATTTTACTCCACTCCATGTTATCAAATGCCTTTTTTAAGTTTATAAATGCCATGTATGTTGGTTTATCTTTCTTTAATCTTCCTTCTACTATTAATCTGAGTGTTAAAACTGCTTCCTTTGTCCCTATACTTTTCCTGAAACCAAGTTGGTTTTCTCCTAACACTTCTTCCACTCTCCTCTCAATCAAGGTAATTGTTCTGTATTCTTCACATTTACCTGCTCCTGCTTCTTTGGTATCATGACAATAACACTCTTTTAGAAGTCTGAGGTCCCCTTTTTTGTTAACATTAACACCAGTTTGTATAATCTATCTATCACTTTCTCACTTGCACTGCACAGTAATTTTGCAGGTATCCTGTCTATCCCAGGAGCCTTTCTGCTATTCAAATCCTTTAATTATCTATTAGATTCAGATCTCAGTACTGTATCTCCCTTTTCATCCTCTTCGACTTCCTCTTCTTTCTCTATAACACCAGTTTCTAATTCATTTTCTCTGTATAACATCAATATATTCCACCCATCTAACAATTTTTTCTTGGATATTATATATCAGTGTACCATCTTTATTTAACACATTATTAGATTGTAATTTATGTACCACAAAAATTCTCCTTAATTTTCCTGTACACTCTGTCTACTTCACCAATGATTTCTTTTTCCACTCTTTCTTTCTTTCTTAATCCACTCTTATTTCACTAACCTGGACTTCCTGTTTACAGTATTTCTTAATTATTGATAGTTTCTTTTACCTTCTTAATCTCTAGCATTCTTATACTTTCTACGTTCATCCATCTGCTGCAATATATCCTCTTCTCTGATATCAACGTTTTCTACCAGTTATCTTTGTCACGTCTAAATTTGCTTCTGCTGATTTAAGAATTTCCTTTTTAACATTCTCCCATTCTTCTTCTATTTTCTATCATATCGTTTTCATTCAGACCTCTTGCAATGTTCTGCTAAAAAAATTTCTTTATCTCCTCTTCCTCAAGCTTCTCTAAATTCCACCAAATCATCTGAAACCTTTTCTTCGGGTTAACTAATATCACAGAGAAATACAACTAAGATATTAAAAACTAAGACAAGATTAAAATTAAAAATTATAACTAAAACTAAAGCTAACATCACAGGTTAAAAGAACTTGCAACTAATATCACAAAAAATATAAAATTAAAAACTAAAACTAGATTAGAACTAATATCACAGGTGAAAACTACCTAAAACTTAAAACTTATAACAGGTAAGTCTTAGAACTAATATCATAATCACAATCTAAAAAATAAAATGAAATAAAATTATAACTGAAATATAAAGCATTATTAAAAAATGCGTAAGGGGTGTAAAAGGCCCCTTAACGGATAATAAAAAAAAAAAAATTTATAACTTAAATCTTGTTAAAAATACTTGCGTGTCGCAGAAATAAGAGAACCCGGTTTATAACATTCTTGTCATTTCCAAGGATATGGCAAATGTTTTCTGGTAATTCAAATTTGTGACGTAAGGCCGCATAACATATGCAATCTATCAAGATATGACGCAGTTAGACAACAGTCGCATCTTACACACAGTGGTGCATTCTCCTCCTGACATCAGATACCCATGAGTGGCTCTCATATGTCCTATCTGCAATCAACAGAGGACCACTTCCTCACGACGAATATTTCTGTTTGAGGAGTCCTATGGCAACACAGTATTTTTAATATGATGATATTATCAACTGTGGCAGTTCAATCGCCTTGCCACTTTGCACGAAGAGTGAGTTTTACACGATTAATAAAGTTGCATGTAGTAACACATGAAGTGAAAGACTACAAGTTATGCAATACCTTGCAGTATCATCAGGCTTTTTCCATAAATATATTCTTTCATTATGATTATTAAACTGGGTGATGGCAATTATTAAATTATACTTTGTGCAAAACTCAATAAGTCAGCCCCCTCTTTCATTCCTTCTACCCAGCCTGTATTCACCCACATTTCCTTCCTATTGCCTTTTCCGATGCTTGTATCCCAACCTCCAACTTTTCCAAATTAAATTTTCACTCCCTTTTTTTGTGTTTAATTGCTTTATCAATTTCTTTGTATACACACTATCTAATCATCATCATGGGCACTTGTAGGCATAAAGACGTTAACAATCATTGTCAGCTTAGGTTTTGATTTTATCCTTACTACAATGATTCTTTCGCTAAGCTTTTTAAAATACTGTACTTTCTTCCATGTCTTCTAGTTCATTACAAAACCTACTCCTGTCTGCTCCTTATTTGACGCCAATTATTCTAAAATTACCCGACCAAAAGTTGTTTTCCTCTTCCCACTGAACCTCTCACTAATTTCCATTACATCTACATTTAACCTATCCATTTACCTCTTAAAATTTTCTAACCTACCAACCTTTTAGACTTCTAACATTTCACACTCTGATTCATAGAATGTTGTTTTTTAATTTTCTGGTTATCCCTTCCTTAGTAGTTCCCACCCAGAGATCCAAATGGGGGACTAGTTTACCTCCAGAATACTTCACCAAGACAGGCGCTTCCATCTTTGTAACATGAAAATATAGAGAGCTACAGTTTCTTGGAAAAAAAGAAACAGCTGCAGTTTTCCATTGCTTTCAGCTGCACAGTACTCAGAAGATTGAGTGATGTTGATATGGCCATTTAAGTGCAGTCGTGTAATTAAGAGATAAAAACTTTCATAAAAAAAAATCTTTCAAATAAACTAAGTTCAATATACAAATTGATGAGATAATACTAAGTTTTCAACAAAAATTTTACATTCTTATAAAGAGAATGAAATTTTACACAATTAAATAGGGGAGAACTTGCTTATGATAACAAACAAAAACGTATAGTAAATTATTAAATTTACTTTATCTATTTTACACAATCAAACACTTTAAATAAACAAAAATCATCAATCAAATTAATACTGTTGAATAAATCAACAAATATAATTAATAAAAGCAATTATTTTATTTACATTATATAATCAAAAGTCTGGAAAACTCTCAGAAAGTAAAGTCTAAACACCACTAGTAAAAAATAAAAGTTTAAATTTTTGTAAATTTCTATGCAGTCCGCATTCAAGAAAAATCCTTAGGACATTTAGAAATTTTAGAACTTGGCTGTAACTTAAAAATTAGGTTAACAATAATGGATTTCTAGACTGTGGTGGAAAAGTTTTTTACCACACCTTTTTATAATCCACTTAACAGAAAACAGTCAAAAAGTGTCATTTCAACTAATGTTAAATAGTACTTTAGGTTAAAATATACCATTTAAGTTGTATCTTTCTTTCTAGAGTATGCAAGTTTGCATCTTTAGAGTATGAGGAGCAAAAAATATTTTTAGCATAAAAAAAGGTAAAACCAATCATGAACACTCAACTAGTTAAGAAAATAACTTTTCTGCTATCAGTAAGTAAATAAAATTGTCAAGGTAAAAAATAGATTAATACTAAAAATTGATTTTTGAATTATTAAGATGTTATTACTACTACACACACAAGGATTTTTAACAATTTTGTTTAAACTGATCTTAAAAGAAAGAAACAATCAAACTTAGCCAATAATAAAATTACAAATTATATCTTTGGCTTTCATTTAATGTAAACCTATTTCTTTAGTCTTTAGGCGTAAAATGATAAGGTTAGATACACCTCATCTCAATATATTTCACTAGCTCCCTGTCGTAACTTCACCTGTGAAGTTTCAACGGGGAGAAGCAAATATGATTATATGTGTTTCCTGTTGCAGTCAATTTTTTTTATTTTATGTTTTTTAGTCAAGCAATCAGAGGCAAATGCATAGAATCATTTTTAATGAAAAATATCTTGGGAGTGGTTTGCCATAAGAAAGGAACATGAAAATTTAGCGAATCCCCATCTAGCAGCCTGAATGAGAAGTGAAGCATCGTAACTAATTATTTATTATTTACACATTTTAATAAATAATTTTTCATCTTAATGTAATCTATGACACTTCGAATTATATAATGAAGATACTGTTAAAATTTGTTAGCCATCAGTTAAGCAGTTCTTGAGATTTTTTCTAACAAAACAACATTTCCTCTTTATATAATAGAGGGATAATAAACATTGAAGAAGCAAACAGAACTCTTGCTGCACATTCAAATTTATAATAAACAGGGCTACGGTATAATTATAAAATAAATTTAAGTGAATTTAAATATATACATTTGTTTGTCTATTTTTTGTTATTTATTCATATTTTATCTTTTCAGATAAAAATGTCCTTGACTTTTTCAATATCATAAATACGCTATAAATTTATGTCACAGCCTAGCCTATAGAGAAAAAAAAAGAAGATTATACACACATATTTTGCCAAACCTATCACCAAATAATATTAAAACAATGTATTGCATAAGTATTAATGTAATTAGATAAAAATTTTATCAAAATATATATGAAATAATATAGTGCAATAAAAAAATCCCAGAAAATTTTTAATTTCTCAGTTATTAAAATATATTATCAATATGTAAATAAATTGTATGCAAAACCTTCATTTTGAGTTAACACTAACACAGTGATGTATTTGATTCTCTGATTTAACCTCGAAAGTGACTTTTAGAATGAGTTTTTTAATTCCAAAAATCTAATAAATTTTATTTACATAACGTTTTAAAATTTCAAATATAAAATGGAAATCACTGCATAACAAAGTTATCGTGCATTTCCCACGAATCTATTTTCTATTATAGTCTATACAATTCAGCTTCAAATACTCTTTAATAAACATTATTACTATTTACAAACTAACCTCCAAAATTCACACATCATTGTCAATTATATCAAATACAGATTGTCATTTAAAAGACATTCCATATTTTGTAATCAGAAAAATTGGTTACCCGTAATTAAAATAATTAAAAATGAATAGGTAAATGCAACAAACAATGAAGCACTGGATACAAACAACCACTAGAATGATGTAGGTGAGATGGCCTGGATACAACAATCTATTTTATTTCACATTATATTTATTTTTAAATTCAAAATTATAACTTAAATCAGTTAATTAGATCACACCACTAATCAATATAATAATTATAAAAACAATGAAAATACTAGTAAAGAGAAACTTAATAAATACATGAGCAAATCCCATCTAAGGCAAATATTGTAAAATAATAAATATGCATACCAATAAATATAAGACAGAGTATTGTACAATATTCTACGTGATTATTATAAATTATTATCATAAAATGTTTAAGAGCTATCAAGAAAAATATACAATTTGAATGCGTTTTGCACAAAAGTGCTAAACACATTCTATTTAAGTAAATGGAATATATTACTTAGTACACACGAAGGTCTTCCTTCATCCACTGGCAAAATGACATTAAAATGAAGTCTACTCATGTCATTCAACTTAAATAAGTTTAAGTCAATCAAACAGCCAACTGGTTGAAAAATCAGGTCTGCAGTTGTTTTTATTTTAAATGCTAAGAATTACGTCTGGCAAAATTAATTGACAGATGTGTAAAGTATATTGTGAAAATGAAATGACTACCACCAGTGCGATTAAAACAGATTTCATTATTCAATGCACGATGAGTAAAGATATATTATAAAGCTGAAACCTAACAACTATTATCTTTGGCAAATTACTTTCTGCATAGAGGCAAAAAATTTATAGGAACTTATGTTTCCCGATTCCAGTGTTTTCCTTTTTTCCTTTGAAATTTCACAATATGAGCTACACGTTGCATATCTGATTTATCTGAATTTATAAATGAGTACACTTGTTGGATGAATTTAATCCCCAAAATGGAACGCAATAATGACCATCTTTACAGTACTCTTGATATTCTGATACGTTACTAAGAATGAGAAAATATGTTTAGTCATATTGCGGTAAGCTTTAATTATGGTATATCATATCTGAATTGAAACAATAGTCCTTACATTAAAATCGCACAACATAACTTATAACTATACACTAATCTGAGTAAAATATTTATTTAATTATTTTATTAGTAGGTTTAGTGGATATAAATTGGCTCCTATACTTCAAAGCATTAAGCAATAAACAAAGAAAAGAAAATTAGCAAAATGTTTAGATAAATGCGTACACATAAAAACAGAAACTTATGTAAGAAACGGACTATTTAATGTATGTTAAATACAAACAATAATTCCAATTACAAATATTTTGATAAATATTACATTATAATAAAATCAGTGAAGGAGAAACCAAAGTATGGGGGAACCATACTTATTGATCTAAAGAGTTAAATGAAGCCATAATTACTATATGCGTACAGAAAATGCTACAAAACTAAAAAAATGTTTTAAATACAGGGCTTAAATCCAATTCAAATAAATAATCTATCTATTATTAATTTGAATTGACACGCATTAACTGAAGCTCTGTAGCTACAATTAATGCATGTCAAAACAATAGCACATAAATCAAAAAGGCAAAAAACTGCAACTCTATAAATAATTTATATATTTATTTTTTTAGATGTTATCATTTGTTACATCAATTAAGTACAAACCAAAACAGTACAGAAAAGGATAGTGTCTAGTCTCAGATAATTGTTATGGGGACAATTTAACAGATAAATTTATTGATAATTAAATTAAAAATATAACACATTTATTTAAACTTAAAACTGTAAATTGCTCGGATCAACAATGTTTTTGTTAGTTTTAAATGGTGCTATACTACTATACTTTATGTATACTACGGTCTTGACACATTAATGGCATAATTTGGAATATTTTTCCTAAACATTTATACATATTTCAATAGTCATATCCACACACTCTTGAGAACATGTGCACACACACACACATGCACAAACACACACACACACGCATGCATGCACGCACGCACCCACCCACCCATTTCAAAATTTTCTTTTCAACTATTAGTTTCA
>JAAAKQ030064359.1:4881-25884 GCA_010016005.3 Zanna intricata
TTTTTATTAAATTTTTTATTAATAAATATTTTATTATTAAACAAATTGTTAGTGTCCCACAGCATTATATAATTCAGTATCTTCTTTAGTAATTTCTTAGTTTTTAAGCCCTTATGACATGGCTACTGTCTAATGGATAATTTGAAGCTAAAATTACAAACAACAATTTGTACATAATTTGAAAATGTAATTCATACAACCACTTTGGTATTTTGTCATGCTGTTCGATAATTTTTCTTTTATTACACGAGGCAGTTATCAAATGTCACTTTCTAAGTAATAAATTTTTAGCCCTTTATATATAACTTACCTGAATTATTTTTATTGATTTATTTGTATTTATATAGGTATTAATTTTTATCTACTCACTTAGATGCAAGCGACGTAACATAGGAATTGGTTGCAAATAAAGTTTGCGATTTATTTGCTTTGACATGAGCAGCCCTTACTTTACCGTCGGTTTGTCCATATATTATAGGACCTTCGGTTAACCAAATAAGACAAGTAACTGGATACTGTTGAATAAATTTATTACATATTACTTTTTTATCACCCCTGAAATAAAATAAACGACAAAATAATACTCGGCTTGTAATAAAAAAAAATGCCAAACATAAATAATTGGCCTCCTGTGATAAATATTATTACAAGTTATACTTTATGTGCTGCTGATTAGACTGATATGAAAATTGAAGATATTATGTTGGTTAAAAAATCACTTATAACGTGCAAAACTTCAATAAATTAAATAAATGTGCGATAATTACAAAGTGTTCTGTATCAAAAAACTTAAAGACTATCTACTAATACTAATTGTGATGGAATTTAATAAAGAAAATGATTTTATGAATTATTTTATTTTCAGTTCTTCAAGCTTCTTTAAAAAAAAAATAAAAATTATTTTTTATTTTGACAAAAATATGCAAGACAGAGTACAAACAACTAGAATGTAATATGCTTATGTTATTAATGAACATTAAGTCCACAAATTATAGTTTTGAATCTGTATGCTCAAGCTACACCATGATAAGTGCACCATTAACTATCAACATCATGTTACACATACATTTCATCTATTATTTTTACTGAGAGTAATTTATTTTTATTGAATGAACAGAATAAACATGAATGTATAATAAAACATGATTTCCATTTAAAAACATAAAATTAAAATAAAACATATCAATAACACTATTTTAACTTGGCATTAGTAACAACAACATATCGTTTATGTAGTTAGCAAAACAGTAATTTAATAATAATATGCACATAGAAAAAGAAATATTCAATAAGATTTCCAATTAATTAAAATCATCTTTATAATTAAATAATGAAATCATTAGAAAAGATCCCTTTCGGTATGTCAGAAGGCGGAAGTAGATTTCATCTGGTGCTAAGCAAGGGATAAAAGATTTCAATCTTAAAGTTAAGAAAAACATCAAATTTACTCAATACAACAATGGTTGCATGTGAAAAAATTTTCACTGTTGTCCCATCATCTTACAATTCCAGTCCCTTACCATAAAGGTTGGTGTCATATCAAAAATTGTTTCAGACAAAAGTTTTAGTTAATATGTTTAGAGGAATAACAACCACTTTAAACAGATTTGTTACTGTGCCTAATAAGGAAAGTATGGTTTTTTTGTATCTTTGAAACCACACTTTTTCCATCCTCTGGGCCAATGGTTGGTGATATCATAATACTTTATTCAGATAAATTTTGTGCCCTTATCCAAAGAATAGTAGGAACTTTAAATGAGTTTGATATTTTAATTAATAAGAATGTTATAGCAATATTTTGTTTTTTTAGAAAAAGCCGTCCCATTTCCTCCCCCTAGGTCCGATTTTGCCCATTAAGAACTCGACTGAGATTTTGGGTCATTATATTCTGTGTATCAATTTGAAAATGATTGGCACAAAATTATGCCAGTTATTGCATTCATAAGTGAATCCCATAGATATGTTGAAATTTCAGTCATGGTACCCCCATTACAATAATTAGCTTTTTTATATAATCTACCAAAAAGAACACTAAGAGAATAAATGTTGTGTACAAAATGGTATAAATGTGATAATAAAGAAAAATATATATTAATTTTTTTAAGTAACTATCTGTAGATCAAAGGTAAAAATAATCCTAAATATAAAAATATTATACTATCTTCACTGGAAACAATTTTTTTTTCCTTTCTTTCAGATGTGGAATGATATTGTTGATTTTACTGTGCAACTGTGACTCAATAATTTATTACTTTCTTCACTAATGTCATTAGCCTCTAATGAATTTCAACAACAGCACAAAATGAAGTTCATCAATTGTTGTTTAGCTCTGATGATCTAAATTATTTTAATAAATATTGCTGCAACATCGATTTCTACTTCACAGCCTTCAATTCCTAAGATGCAACTTGCTGAAATCATCAAATCATCTCAAATGTATTCTCAAATCATAAGGATATAAGAAAAACATTTTTTTATTTTTACCTTATTAAGAAGATATATCTAGAAATTAATCATATTTCCTAATATCTTAGGTGAATAATTATCTTTAATAGGAAAAAGAAATAATAAGCAAGGAAAATATCCATCAATTTAATATTTTGGAGTTTAGTAGTATAAATAAATTTTTCTTTTAAAAGAGAAAAAAGGCACTTTAGTACCCAGGATCTTGATATTATTTTAAGCTTTAAAAATCAAAGATAGATTTGCCTATTTAAAATACAGAAATATTGATTACAGATAAATATATTTATTACCTCCAAGCAGAAAGAAATTTGAAAAGACACAATGAACAAGCACAAAAAAATTACCCTCACAATTAACAGTCCCGACGTAAAACAAAATTTAATGAAAACAAAATTAAATCTATCGAGAGATAGATTTCTATAAACACTTGACTTGTAACAGAAGAACTGCTTCAATAAAAAGAGTGTTACTTCAAAGAAACTGAGAACAGATTTAGATTCATTTATTAAAAAAAACTTGTTGTAAACTTACTGCGATTTATTTTTTATAAAAATTTATAATGGTTTCATGATATGTATATACTTACCAATCTTCTCCTAATCTATAAATGTAGATTATATTATCTGTTTGACCAACAGCAATTTTTGTTGAGTCTGGAGAGAAAGCCAATCCTTTGACCAAGTAACCCTTTCTACCACTCTGAAATATTTATAAATTATCATTTTTTTATTTTCAAGTATATAATATTACAATTAGACTATTTTTGACTTTATATTGTTTTATTTGTGCAAATTTAGACAATAAACAAAAACACAGAAGTTATGATTTTTCTCTTTGAATTTCATTTACTTATCCACTGCTTATGTAAAACAGTGTACACAATAAAGCAAATCTGTAACAATGTAATTGAGGCACATGCATTAAAATGTTTAAAAATTTCAAGGGTCAGAGCCCATTGCCAAGGTGATGGCCTCTCACTGCTATTATTCAATTGCACTCTACAAATGGTAATGAGGAAATGACTCACTAATTCCCCCAAAAGTAAAAATAGGCTGAAAAATCAAAACAAACTGTCTCGGTTTCACCAATGACAAACAACATTGTCAAAGCTAAGCATTTTCCGATAAGCAAACAACATTGACAAAGCTAATCACAGATATTAGAACTTCAAAACATTGCAAATAAAATTGGCCTCAAAATATCTCTAAATATATTCAAAAAATCAGAAATTATGCCCCAAAAACCAATAAAAAGAATTAAACATAAAGAGTAATAAAATCAAAGTAGCAACAGAATTAAATCCCTCTGACAAATAATAACAAACAACCTAAATGAAAAATCCTTGATCCATATAAGAAACAAACTAGCTAAAGTTCAAAAATTAGTCTGGTATACCTACAATAAAAAAACTTATCAAAGATAAGTTACTGCAGTACAGTTTTAAAATCAGAATCCACTTACGCAGAAGATACACTCTTTCACCCGAACAAATGTGATCAAAGACAGACTCCAGAAAATCAAAAGAATAATTGGAACAACCTGCATAAATAGAAAGTACCAGAAAGATGAGCAGTGGTGGATTGTGCCTGACAAAGTCCTGTTCAAAGAGTTAGAACCCATCATTGAATCCACGCATATAGGGAGACTAGGAGATTCTAGGTTAGGTTATTTAGAAGGATACAAGTGCAAACTTTTATATATATTTATAGAAACTTAATTTTGACAATCAGCTGTCCTGTCAAGATGTATGTAGAGTTGTCTTCTTATTTAAGGTATAAATATAGATATAACGACTTAACATAGTAACTTTTTACTCAATGAACCTGCTACTGACAGTTATTTTTATTAAAAAAAATTTTTTTTTTAACATCAATGTGTTTTTCTTAAATGAGATGAGATAATTTAAACAGATATAAACTTTCATTAACATTCTGCTAAATAATAAAAATTAATTATAAGTAAAGAATTGAAATTAAAAAATAAAATAATGGCATATAACTCAACTAATAAAATCAAAACAGTTGACTGATAAATAATATGCACATCATTTTTTAAATATCTAATGTAAATTTTAATTTTAATAGGTAAATTATTTATTTACAAAACAAAATTGAAAGTAACCTGCTAAATAAACAAAAATAAAGCATTTGAAAAATAGTGTAGAAAGTAATAGGTATAAAAAAGAGATGATGAGAAAAATGAATAAAAATAGAAACTAAACTAATTCTTCAGTAAATATAAAATAAAAACAGCTGTAAATACAAATAATACATGATAAAGGTTTTTTAATAGTAATGTGGAAGAAAAAGATATATGCGACAGTAATGGAATGCAACATACCCTGGACATATAGGAAGAAAATTAAAATATAATGAAAAGGAGTTCTTTAAAAATCAAAAACAAGATTATAATTACGCAACACATTTAATAAAAGAAGGACATACCTCGATGAAAATGGAATAGTCAATAAAATTAGTTCACAAATGTGTTAAAGGAAGGATATATGAATATTTCCTTAACACATTTGTGAATTAATTTTAGAGAATCTAGAAATTTTTTAATTAAAAAAGTAACAATAAAATGTTCATAAATGAACACATCAACAATCAAATGGATATCCTTTTCAAGAACCTCAATTTATTAAAAACAGTAAATAGATAAATAAAATTAAAAAATAAGCATAACCGTTATTAACAAATAAACATGACGGCTAAATAAGGCATGGTGTCAAATTTAAGGACGGGTGTTGACTAAATGCTATATAAAGATTAACAGAAATTTAAATGTTCAGTACAATAAGTTTTGATAACGATATAGTTCCGAAATGGATCAACAAGTGATAAAGAATTGAAGCTAAGAAAAGTACACTTGGAAACTACAGTGATTTAGGAGAAAAGATAATAGTTATTATTATCTTAATATCAACAGTTTCTAGATGTTTGGAGTGGTTCTCCCAGGTCTCAAGCCACTTGATTTTTATCTTTGGGGGCATTTGAAGTCATAAGTGTGTCAAGAAAAGATACAAAACATAAATCATCAAGGAACATATTACCAGTGGAATTACAATACTCTCCCACTGTGCTTATATGTATTCTTTGACAGCGAAGAACAGCAATCAAAATGTGTTTTCAAAACAATGATACACTATGTAGAGCATATTATATAAGTAAAAATGATTTTCATAAAAAAAATTATTTTTCTGTTTGAAGACTTGTGGAATTTTCTATACATTAATATCAGAAAACAATATAAAAAATAATTTTATCAAGCATGGCCCATTTGTACAATTATATAATGATAGATACTCAAATCCACAATTTTATATTACATTATAAGCACTTTCAGAAATTAATTTTCCATCCTCAGGAACTTAACATTAAAATTTTTTAATGTTTTTAAGAAAATAAAACTCGTGTAAATATTGTTCAGTATTATAATGGTGGTCGTCATAAGTTTAAAATTATAAATTTACAATGACAGGATGTAGGTCGACAAGGTTTTATCAAGGGATGACAAGGGTTTTGTGAGTATCTATCATTATATATAAAATAATCGAATGTAGCAATAGATTGAAATATTTGTTCGTGGATTCTTTAAAAAAAAAGTTTATCTGATTAAAAAAAAGAAAGAAATGAATAGCATTTCAACTGATGATGAGCAAGATAACTGGTAAGATACCAACTATCATGTCAGCTGTCATTGGCATTACGTATAACAAATATCAAATGCTTTAGAGTTAATAAAGAACAGTAAAGTAGTTTCTAGATGAAATTGAGAGTTATCAAGCTACTAAATAGTATGTATGTTAAGAAAGAATCAAAGTAATGCTTCTAATGGGTGGAAGATACCATTATTATCTATTTAAGAATCCTTCTAGACAAAATTCACATAGTTCAATAAGAATATTCTATTTTTATATATGTGTAATACTGCAGAAAATTATGTTACCAGCTGCACATACAGTCTAGAGTAAGTGTAAAAGTACTTATATAATTATTAAAATTACTTCTATATTTTAGGTAATATTATTATTTAATCCTTTACACCGAGTTCAGGAAAATGATGATTTTGTTAATTAAATGAATAGTATAAAAATCATTTGAAACCCTTTTTTTTTTTTTTTTTTTGTAACAGTTAATTTGAATTTCTTTAGTTACCTTTGAATCAGCAGGTTTTGTTGGAAATTTATCTCTTTTCTCTCCATTTTCATCAAATAATAAAATTATTCGGTCTGAATTGCATACAGCAAGTTTCATATTATTTGGTGCCCAAGCAAGAGCCATTATTTTAGCAGGCCCATCCTAGAAAAAAATTATAAATGTATAATAAAACAACAGAAAATTAAAACAGAATATTCATAGTGTTTACTCTTTGTTATGATTAAAGTGAAGTAAATCATTATAAATAAGTACACTACACTACACCACAAGTAGTACAACAGATAATACCATCTAGAATTTATTTATACCTGTGCAGGAATTATGGTCTTCATGTGTTTAAGTTGCATCTTAACATTTATTTATTGATTCTTCGTCTGATAAATTTATCATAAAATTACAGAGTCCTGTAAGTAGTATCTTCATGTTTGAAGTACACCAGGTGAGGGTTGCCATGACAACCATGTTTGCTTAAAAAACATGTCTTATTTAACGCCTATGCATTGACTTAAATTAAAATAATCGAAAATATGTTTATAAATTTATAGCATTTATAACTTGAGAAATTACTAATTTATTTAAAAGATAAATAACTTATAAAAAAAAGAAAAATCATACGATTATTTAAATTAAACGATGTCTTTAACAGTTACGGCACCTTACAAAACAAAGAAGAAAAAAAATTCTTGTCTAATGTGCGTAATGTTCGTGTGGAGCTGTAACAAAAAAAGACAAAAAATAATAATCTCTTCCCATTATTACACAAATCCTCTAATAAAATTAAAAATAGGTAAATATTTCTATTCAAATAGAAATTAAAAAAGACAGTATTTAAAATAATTTTTGGTTATGTTTTGAACAAAATTATTTTCTTCTTATTTTCAAAAGTTTGTTTGTATAGACTGGTATCTCAAAGAAATACATTTAGAAATTTTAGTAAACATGAATTATTTTCTGTTGGTTCTCCTGCTAACACGAAAGTAGTATACAATATGGCTGCCAGTCGAAGCGGGTGGTTTATTGTCGTCAGTTGGTGGTATTATTTCCAAAAATATTTCGCGTGATATCTTGTGACATTTCATTATTTTTGCCAGAAACCAATATTTAAATTAATGTGTATGTAATGGGTGCTAAAGCTAGTACAGCTAACGGCGATGAATCGAATACCCGTGACCGAACTTTTTCGACTAGCAGTGGCTCTGATGTAGTATCAGGAGGAACAGGCTTTAGCCTTTTGAGATCTATTCCAGGTGTAGTGTCAAGTGACAGACAGAGAGCAAGATCTCTTTCAAGTGTTCCGGACAGTCATGAGACAATTGGAATACAAACATCTAGTGATGGGGCCTATGATATATCCGAATCTCCCGAAACTGACAGTAGTTCGACTGAAGATCATGCTTTGGATAGTCCACTAGCAGCTAATATTAGTCTCGGCCGTGTGTACACCGCTCATTCATTACCTTCACACATTTGGTCTTTTAATGGTATGTTATTTTGGAGTCAGATTTTTTTACTGCTTTAATCTCTATGTTCTTTGGAGCTATTGTTTTACCATTTTAATTAATCTCTTTTAATAACATAGATCAGTATTCCATTGTCATTTAGCATTACCAGGTCGTAATCGCTCAATTTTTTATTACACCGTACCATTTATTGAGTATTATAAAACAAAGTATTTTATTAAATATATTTATTATGTCAATGACGAAACGTTATCTAATACGTATGAAAGGGGGTCGTAATTTTCTTTTGACTGATACCGGATCTGGTAATTATCTTTCTATAATTATTATTCTTACAAGTGTTTATTTCTTAACGCCACTTCACATTTCATAGTTTTAGAAATTTTTGCCATTGGTTTTATAGCAATGAAGCTGTAGAAATTTATAAGAATTAAGTTGAATATATGGAAAAATAATTGAATTTAAATTTTGTTAATGACTTTGCCAAATCACAGTTTTGTGATTCAAAATGATCAATTTCCTTTTTTCAAAATTGCAGTAAACAATTCTTGTTGAACAAAAAGTAATCAAACCGAAGTTGCCTTAACTGCACTAGTCGCATTGTGTTTATTTATTATTTTTTTAGTATTAACTCACTAATTTTTTAATCATAAACCGAACAGCATTGCTTCTTGTTTTAAGTATTATTTGGCTTTTCTCCAGTGTTTAGTAAAATTATTGGGCATCCTTCCATATATTTCTGATTAGTTCATAAAGTGGCTTATTCCATTTGTTGATAATTTATTTAATTCTTTAATTTTAAAGTTAAAGTATTAAGAAATTATAAGTTCTTTTTTTTATCAATTCTGAATGGTTTGTCTCCATTTTTGAATCTTAACACTTGTAATTTTAGATAAAAATTAATTGTTACATAAATATTATATTACATTCAGAAATCATTTTCCTTGAAAAATAAGCATGTTATATTTTTTTCTAAATTAGGCTATAGTTTGTAAAGATGGAGCTTGAAGTAGCCAATTTCCATAGATAATTGATCTCATTCCTTTGATATATGTAGTTTCCTTTTTAATGTTTCATCTCAAATGTTTCAACTTAACATCAGTTGTTAATAGTTGTTCTATTAAACCTGTTTACATTTAATTTTTTAATTTGAAGGTCTAATTTTTGAAGATTTTATTAATGGTCTTTAACTTTCATTGGTCAAATCATTTCTATGGTTAATAAATTTTATCCATTAACTTATTTAATACTTAATGTTTGTACATTGTATATTACAGAAAGAAAATTTTAGTTAACTTTCTTTTTAAACATATTTAACGTGGGAATTCACTTTGGAAAGAACTGTTTACATTTTTTATGTTGTGTTATTATAGGTTAACTTGCAAATGTAGGCTATTGAAGTTAGATTAAGTTAATCAAGTTAAGATTGTTGATTAAAATTTTTCAGTTTTTAGTAAATGCCTAGGTCTGTAGAATTAATCGTTATTGGTAATTAAAGTTAATGTAAATTAAATTTTGGTGTTTTCTATGCAATTCTCTGATTAAGCATGGATTGTCAAGAGGTTTTCAATAATGTGTTTCTTATTTTGCTACTGTATATTAAAGAAATACATTAATGTTGTTCAACATTTATGTTATTGCAGCACTGTAACATTATTTAAAATGCACTACCTATGTTTTATAAGGTACCCTTTCTAAATAAAATTTTTTCTGGCAGTTGAGGTTTCACGAGGGGAAAGTAATAATCAGTGATGAAAATATTCTGAAATGATAATTTTGATAATCGTTTCTTTATAAAGATACATATGTAATTACCTATTTTCTTTGTAATTTTATTCCTTTGAGTATGGAAACAAAAAAATAACTTATATTGTAAACTATTTTGTTTTTTGGAGGTGAATTTAAAAATAATGCGTAGTTTGATCATATTGTTTGATGGATTAGACAGTGAAAAATTTTGAAGATCCTATCTTTTAATTGTTTTCAAGGAGTTATTTTTATTAATTATTCTTCAAAATGTTTTAATTGCTTGAAGTATTTCCATTATTAATGTTTAATAAATTAACTAGAGCAGGTTGAGTTTGATTATATTTATTATTACTTTTTCAGAATCTGACAGCCACTTTTTTAAAAATTTTCTCTTCCAAATCAGTGGGTATTTAAAGAGAAATTATAAATGTAATCTTTCTTTCTTTTTCTGTTTAGCCTCCAGAACTACCATAATGTATTACTTCAGAGGATGAATGAGGATGATGTGTATGAATGTGAATGAAGTGTAATGTGAATAAATGTAATCTAACCTACACTTGCTTCGCTCGCTAGTCAAGGTTAGTGAGCGTAGGTTAAATTTGGTTAGATTATAGTTATAATTATAAGCATAGTGCTTATATTTGACCTCTTTCAGGTACATTTGGAAGACCTGTATTTCAGTAAAATGGTTGAGTAGAAATAAAAAAAATAGGTTTGAAAGCTTAGATTTGAGGGGCCACTTTAAATTGGCTACTTTAGGTTTGAGAGCTTAGATTTAAGTTTGGTTAGATTATATTTATAATTTCTCTGCAGTTACCTTCAAATACTCACGGATTTGAAAAAAAAAATTGAAAAAAGTGGCTATTTAATTCTATCAAAGAACCTATTTATTTATATTAAATAATATAAATTTTAATTCAACAAATCAACTAATGGTTGGTACTGAACTAGTTAAATGATTATTTTTTTTTTTTTTAAGGAATATATGATGTCACATAGATTATATTTGTTAACTTTTTTAGGTTAGATATTTGTAAAAAAAACCTGCTAACTTTAATTATAAATTGCATATTTAATTGTTTTTGTTGTTATGTATACATTTATTTTCTTTGACTAACATATAATTTTGACAGAATTATTACTACTCTACCAATGCGTTAGTGATTAAACTCTTTTGTAAATCAGCCGATTTCAAGTCTAGAGTTTTCAGGTTTGAATCCTAATAAAGGTATTTGCCTTTATTCAGATTTCAATTCTAGATCATGGCTTCAAGTGTCCTTCGTTGGTCGGGTTTCAATTAACCTAATCACAACTAATTAACCCAGCATTTTAGGTATGGTTGACCTGAGTCTGTACAAGACTACACATCACAAACAAGGGATACCTGCTACTTTGGGCCACAAATCCAGAAAGCTGCAGGGAATTTTTGGAGACTCACAAAATGTTCATAAAAGTTAATTATACAAAATTATTTTTTAAATACTGTTTATATCTCACAGATATTTTTGTACTTTAACGTGTATGTTTTCATTAGATGTTGTACTATTAATGTAATAACACTGCTGTTTTGCAGTTCTGCGTGTGGATTTAATTTTAAGTTACTGATATATATCATATAACATGTATGATACCAGTTTGTTTTTATGTATTTTAATTGTTTTGGTTATTTGCTGTCGAGTTTAGTTTCAAATTAAGAAAGTAATATTTGAAATAATATAAATTTAATGGCTGTAGATTGAGAACTTACTGTTGATTTTGTGTTTCAGTCATGCTATTATTTCACCAGCTGAGCGCAGCAGTTTTCTAACTGAAATAAAAAGATATCTCTTTTCAAATTTGCCCTCATGTTTCCTTAATCGGAATTTTATTTACCCGATAGCTGTTGAACTCAACAAATTTCACTATCATTGACTCCTTTTTGGCCTTCGTCTGGCTTTTTTTTTTTTATTGGTTATAAATTTCTATTGGTTTCAGTACTTCACTTTAAAATTTAAAAAAAGTTGACAGTTCCTGTTCTATTTGGTTCAGTTTTTTCACTAAGTATACAGTTTTAGAGAAAAGGGTTTCAGCGCAGATATAAGATTTATTAAAATTATTTTCTTGGTGATCTATAATTATTTAATCTTTATTATTTTTTTTATTACCTATTTAACTTTTCTATAAGAAGACATAACGTACAGTACATTATTAAGATGTCCTGCACAGAAAATTTTTTGGCAAGGCCAGGTTCTTAAACTGATCAAAATATTACGCTGATGACTGCATACCTATCAAGAATTTCAGGGGTTCTTCCAGTCTAGAAAGTCAGGAAATTTCAATTTAGTCAGAGAAAGTTGTGAAAAATTACCAGAAAAAATCAAGAAAATTTAAACATTTTTATGTGAGCAGAAAGTTAAAAGATAACGACTACTTAAGTATTTTCCTCACTGAAGAGATTAATAATAGATTGAATCAATAGAATTAATGATGTGTTGTTTTAATAGGAGTAGAAAAGAGTTTATCTTGATAAAAAGAATTAATAAATTGAGATGATACGTCTATTCTTATGTATATTGATAATCCAATTTAAAAACTCGTGCTGTGGTCAGCAATAAAGTATTTCATGAAGTGAAGTTTCAATAAATTCCAAAAACCTTTTGATGCTAGAAAATATTCTATTTTGGAATGGAAAAGACTGAACACATCAATGTTTGAGAAATATACTATCACTTCATGAAAAGCAATCGACAATTATATATTTATTACCCAGCATGAATGTTTCAAATTAAGAGTTCCGATTCCTGGTTAAAAAAATTCCATTGAATTCAATCAAATCTTATTGAAATCTCGTTGAATTTGAAAATTTTCTAGCCAGATCTTGATGATTTTTCAATATTCAACAGGACCTGGATTCAACAGGTCTCTTCAACCGATTAAATCTGACCAAATCTTATTCTGATTTAGTAAACAGATCTCAGATCCCATTGAAATTCTAGTGGTGAACTCATCGCAAATCAGCTGATTTCAAAGTTGAGAGTTATAAGGTTCAAATCTTATTAAAGGCAGTTACTAGCAATCCTGGTAAAGGCATAAAACTGGATTTGAATACTAGATCGTGGATACCAGTGTTTTTTTATGGTTTGGTTTCAATTAACCACACTCATCATGACTGGTAAACCTGATACTGCACAAAACTACACTTCATTCACATTCATACATATCATTCTCTGAAGTAATACCTTATGGTGGTTCTGGAGGCTAAACAGAAAAGATCCCATTAAAATGGAATCAGTTGGATTCGACAAATTTTTTTTCATGCACAGCTGCAAATTTGAAATACATATGTAACAATTTGCAAAATGCTTAAGTAAATATTCATTATTTTTTTTGAGTAATGTTGAGTATTTTAAAATCAATTAGAGATGAGTATTTAAAAACATTTTCATTAAGAAATGTTTTAAGAATTGTGTATTCTCCATCCCCAGTTATTTTTGTGAATTTAAGGTTAAAATACTTTTACTGTGAAATATATTTTCATATTATGTCGAGATTAATTTTATATTGATGATATCAGAAAATATCACCAGTTTTTAAGTTTCCAAATTTGAAAAATCATAATTGAATCATTTTTTTCAGAAACATGATATATTGCATCTAGCTGGTTTTTGAAATTAACGATTCAGTTATTTGGAATGTCATTTGGTAAAACATTGTTAGACGTCGTCTATAACATGGTTATTTTATAGTCAGAAAAAATTCTGAAAATAGTCGGTGAAGGACAGAGAAAATCATTTTAAAAATTTTAGAGGAACCCTGTATTTTTATTAATAATTTACTTTGTTCATATGTATATTAATAATAATAATGTCTGATTATCATTTTCTTATTTAAAAATTTTTTTTTTAAATAGTAGTTTAGTTAATTTAATTATTAATGGGTGCATAGAAAATAAAACAAACATTACTTGAAAACTGTGGAAGACAAAAATTGGAATATATGAAATCAGTGCTGAGATGTAGTTTACAGCACAGAGCAGAATTAATGAAGAAAAATATTAAATATGACTGAAGACTTTAGACAAAGGTTATTATACGGTAGATTGTTAGGACCCCCATTTTATTATGTAGCAGCCAGATCTTAGTGTTGTTAATTAAACTTTAATGTCTGCAGCAGAGTAGTGGTGTCATAGACTTTCATCTGGAGGTCCTGGGTTCATCCCTGTCAGCCATGGCACTTTTCATACGCTACGAATTTCTGTTTTCATATTCCTAACTTCTGTGGTAAAGTAATGCATTAGTCAAAAAAAAAATTTTAAGAATTAAGGTGATTTTCACTTTGTTCTTAACCTTAAATGTTACGATATTTGACTGATATTTTATTAGTATATCAGAAGACAATTGTTTGTGAAAGAGTATTAAAAATTATGTCTTTTTTTTTTAATTTTATTGAACCTATCAAGAGTAGAAATTTTAGCAAAAACGTGTATGAGAGTAGATAGGTAGGAGAATGTTTAAATTTATATACAAAGGAATTTAAAGAAAATTATTTCCTTTGTTACCGTGCGATGTGTGGTACTTTTAAAAAATCAAAATGCTTACAGCTATTACTTTGCTTATTTATTTATTTTTTTGTTAGTTCCTTAGTTTTCTAAATGCTCTTTGGAAGCAGTCATTTTTGGATTTTGCCTAAAATAAAAATTGTGTTGTATGTGCTTCTTCTTTTTTCTTGAATCGCCCTTATGTCATCGTTTCATCTCCTAAGGATTATCTACAGTATTCACATTATATATTAGTTTATTGTCCTTCAGGATTTCTCAATTAGTGATTATTTTATCAAATTGTAGCTAATCTTTGACTTCTCCCATCAAACTGATTTTGTAACCTGGAATTTTTAACATAATTAATGTGATTTTGAACTTTTCACAACTATCATGTAAAGGAATGTTGTGGGATGCAATGACAGAGGATAGAATACTCTCCTCTGGGTTCAACTCATATTTTGATATGATGATGTAAATAAGAGAGGATTTTTCTTTATTGTGGAAGTTCAGTCGGCAGAAACTCATGATTAAACATAATTAATGTGTACTCATAAATTGATCTGCCCCTAATAAATCTATCAGCTGTCAAATTGATGCTTGTGGTTTTTCTATTATGTGTATCGTTGGGATAATGTTTTTCTATTATGTTATATTGTCGTATATGAGGTCTGCAAATAAAGTAATGAGACTGGTTCATAAAAACTTTGTATTTACAATCAAATTATACATGGACTCTTCACCGTGGGAAATAGTTCCCTTTGAAAGCCACGCAACACTTCAAACAGTTTTCCCACTCTTCATAGCATTGTTGGAACTCGGAAACCGGAATATCCTTCAGACGGTCAGTTATATTTTTTAAAATATTTTCTACTCTTTCAAGATGGTGTCCTTTGAAGTGTTTTTCTTAATGTCGGGAACCTGGAAAAAGTTGCAGGGATTCAAATCGGATGAATAAGGTGGTTGAGGAACTACAGGAATACTTTTCTTTCCCAATAACTCATTAATTGAGAGTGCAGTGTGACAAGATGCATTGTCATTCTACAGCATCCAGTTGTCTTTGAATCGAAGAAACAAATTAACACGGTTTTGTTTTGTTCATTTTTGCTTTTTTGGGATGTGGTGAGTTTGAAATGTGCCACTCCTTGCTTTGACGTTCTGTTTCTGTATCGTACTTAGAAGATCGAGTCACACTTACATCCTGTTGTGTTTTTTGTTCAACAGTGAGGTTTTTTTGGGACCAATTTTGCACAACCACGATTTTCGAGAGTGGTCGACCTGAAATTGTACAAGACTGCACTTCATTTATATTCATACATATCATCCTTATTCATCCTCTGAAGTAATACCTTACGGTAGTTCCGGAGGCTGAACAGTTCCAAAGGCTTCCTTGATACGGACTGAATTTTGCAGATTTTTTTGCGTGTAATTCCTTTTCAAATTATAGTCTTTGAAAATTGGCATAATTCCCCACAAATTAAGCAGATTGCTATAGTATTTGGCTCGACAAAAATTCGTTTATCTATATTTCTTTGAACATTTTTTTCTTCTATTTTTTTTTTATACTCTGTAAAAGCCGTGCTGGAATAAAAAAATAAATTGAAAAATTAGAAAGCAAAGTTTAAAATACAGTATTTGCACGCCTTCTAAATAATCAAAAACGTCTGTTGTTTACAAAGGTAGGTAAGAAGAAATATTGCCAATAATAGCTGTTTTTCTCATCAAACGTCCAAACACACATCTGCACCTTTCTTCGATGTCAATTCGATTGTTTACAATTAATTATTGAAAGCCGTACCGGCGTACCCGTAGCGCACATGAAGACCCGTATCCCATGATTTACCTACTGCGTGGTAAAAATGGAAAGCGAGAGAGCTAGCGTATATTTTATTATCTAGATCAGTAACTGCTGGCGTGGGTAGCAATTTTGGTGCAAATGGTTAGTTCTATGCTTCCTTTGTAGGAGATTTGATGGTTTAAAGCCCAGCCGAACCGGGTACACAGAAGGTATAAAATGGGCATCGGAGTTTTAAAGTTATTTAATATCGCTTGATTGTGACTTAATAATGAATTATATAAGATGGAGAACTTTTCGTCACATGGTTGCTTATAGAATCGATAGGAGAGTTTGTCGCATACTGTAACTGGCATATTTAGAGTAGTCGAAGCGATAGTCGCTTTAATCCTGCGTCTTAATTCGAGTACATCCATCAGTAGATAATGGAGACATACACATGATGCTTTCCCTTTCGATGTAGGAGTTCATGGGGATTTTCTGATCCCAAGATAAGATATGCGTGTTAACCTTGCCATTGAGAAGAAACGTTTGACTCATCGCTAAATGATACGATAAAAAACGTCGTCTTCATATCGCAGCATTTCTATTGCGAAGTAGGGTCGCGCAGTGTAGTCTGTAGATGTATTAAAGTCTGTAACAGCTACAAACAGTACGGACGCATATGTAACATTCCGCTTCACACGGTCTTCCTCGGCATCGCTGATCTTTCTAACAAATATTTTAGGACTACGCAGGAAAGATTCTCGACGCGTTCGATATTTTTTTTTCAGTTAAACTTGATCGTGCCGCACTCTTCCCAACTTTACACAACAGACCGATTGCGGCATGGACGAATGTTATTGTCGCTCGGAAGATCACGAATAAACTTTCTACGGAACACACATCGAACTTTATTTATAGATTTGCGATTCAGCAAATAAAAAAACCGTAAGGTTTCCGCTCAGAAGTTGCCATCTTTGCTAGCGGCGCTGTCAAGCGGAAAGATAAGGAATCGATCTGAGGCCTGCGCGCAAACAAACTATATTTTTTGCGCTTTGATTCTCTTTTTTTTTTCTGTTTAGCTTTCGGAACCGCCGTAAGGTATTAATTCAGAGGATGACTAACGATTAATGTACGAATGTAAATGAAGTGTAGTCTTGTAAAGTCTCACATCGACCATTCCTGAAACCTGTGGTTAATTGAAACCCAACCGCCAAATAACACCGGTATCTACGATCTAGTATTCAAATCCGTATAAAAGTAACTGCCTTTACTAGGATTGCTTTTTAAAACTCTCGACTTTGATTTGCGATGACGAGTTTAATCATTAGACCAACCCGGTGGGTTGCGCTTTGATTCGACACTACACTTCATCCAAGAGATATAACAAATCAAAACGCCTTTTATCAGTATTTTGTCTACTTTTTGTTTTGTTTTTAATATTTTTTCTTTGCAGTTTTATAACAAATTATGTTTGTACAAACAACTTGTAAATCAAATTTGTATAAATAATAGTTTTTTTTGTAATGAATTTTGTCACAAATTAACCAAGTTTTTTTCGTAATGAATTTTGTCACAAATTAACTAACCAGATTGCTGAATGCATCCGTTAACATTGACCTTTGTGTTCTGTTCACGTGTGTGTTAATAATAATAAGTTGGTTTGCAAAAGATAGAATGTAGTTAGAAACGCAGCATAACATGTGTACTCGTACTATGTACTATATTCATTTTTAATAATTAAATTTTCTTATATTTATTTTAATTAATCGATAAATAATACAATTTAAATTAAATTTAAGGATTTGCATTTTATTTTAATTTTTTAATTTAGTCTTCATTCTGTTCTTTGTTTTAATATAAAAACTTTTACGTTTGTTAAATAGAGTAGTTTTGGTATATTTCATAACAGTAAAAGCCGAATTAACTTAATACGGTTTCATTACGCTGCGACAATTTACATAATGTAAGTTGCTTTTGATCAGCGTATTTTCTTACATCAAGTGTATATACTTATTATTAAAAACCGCTTTGTTACTTATCTATATAATTAGACAATTTTCTGCTTTAATTTACTTATTTTAAATAGTTAAAACAATTTTCTTTATTAAAGAAACACATTAAAATAACTTGAATTAGTTTTTATTTAATATCTTTTATTACGGTGCATTTGCTTTGGAGGAGTAAATTAAAAAAATGTTTTCTTCCTTTTTGCTTTTTTAATACGAATCGTTCCATTTCAATTTTCTTCCTAAAAAGAAACTACTGTAGTATTGCAACAATTTTATGTTATTTTTCTAAGAAATATCTTGCATTTCTAGCGTTATATTGGATTTGTTTCTCTGTTATTATTTTACTGAACGGTATTTGTCCTTGAAATATACAAGTCATCAAAGTAAAGGTTTCATCCTAGATTTTCCGTATTGTCGGTTATGTATCAGAATTATCATATCAGTTTATTATCTTTTGTCTCCGCTACATGAAAATTATATATCACCGATTTTTTAGAACCTGGCAGAATTTTGAAAATTCATTCGGACAAAAGATAGTACTTTGATTTATCTCAAATTTCAGAAGGTAACAGTTTTTTAATCGAAGCACGGTTAGAAAGATCGAAAAGATTGCAATAGTTTGAAAAACGAATCGGTAAAGGTATATTTTTTAGGAAACCGGTGAGAAATATAAAACTGTCTTTTAGAGGCAGATAGATCAAATTAAACGTCTTTGATATGAGTGAAAGCCGAATGAGAATGAAAAAAATTAAGCGGTCTATGAACTAATGGCGTAAGGCTCTATCCCTAGTAAAAGGCGAATGAAGTATGAATTTTTTTTTACAGGGGCAAACGATAAAGGTTTACCTACCAGGATTTATCGAAAGAAAAAACTGAACATCTGATTAACAAATACTATACCCGGATTGGGAATTTTCTATTGCCCTGTTCAGATCTGTAATTAGAATAGTCTACTAAATGAAATAAATATATGGATATTAGGATGTACGAGTCAAATAACACAATCTATAGGAATATCTCAAGGCCTTTTTCCAATTTATTAGCCATCCATCCGGCTCATATTTGCTGTTCAGGCTGTGGTTTTTGTATTTAGGACAGAATTTTAATTCCGTCCTAAAGATTTACCGGTCATCGATTTTGTATCGAGTTGTCGAGCCCCAGAATCGCGTGACCTCCAGCTATGTAATAGTCGCCAACAAACAGAGTTCGGCTTGTTTAAATAAAATTCTTGCCCCTGTCGTGAATTGTAAAGTATTCGAATAATTATTAAACTACTGTTAAGCTACACTCCACCGAAGGGTTCTTTAGGGGTAACCATCTCGTATTAATAATTGTTAGTTGGGCTGTTTAATTTTACCGTGTATATTTTACTTTTCCGCGTATACAGCGCTATTTCTCTAGAAGAGAAACTATTATAATCGGTCCAATTTAGGTATATGGGGGTTTTCACCGGATCTTGCCGTTTTCACACATAAGGGATCCGAAAAATTGGATGGAGATTATCCGGATGTTAATGTTCGTACGTACATGTGTGTATTCGGTGTTGGCCTGTAAATGGCCTTATATCTCCAGAACTATTGGATCAAATTTCCATTGGTCGGACTACTTCTTTATATGGGGCATTGATGCCGGTAAATTTCAGCTTAAAAAAGTCAAGAGGGTGAGGTTGTTGTAGAGCAAGGTCACCCTCAGTATCTCGAGATTTCTATTAATTAAGGTCATATTTTTGTAGGCAAGTTTGTTAACGATTAAATTATAACGATATGTGCAAAATCACACCTCCATCCCAAAAAAATTCTGTTGTCGTCTGCTATGTTGTGACGTCACAGAGTGGTAGAATTAAATAACTGAATAATATTTTAAATGTAAAAAAGTAGCCGCTAGTACTGCTACACCCGCGCAAATTAAATACGGTATGTGCGCGCGTTTTAGTTAGAATTAAACGATAAAATATATTTAAATAAAATGATAAATATGTTAAATTAAATTGTGTGTGTAAGCCGTGGAAAAGAAACAATCCAAAGTATCCAAAATAAATCCTTTTTTATGTCCTGCTTCTGAAGAGAAGGATATATAAATATCCGTAACTTGCGATATTGAAGGAAGTAAAAGGTTTGGACCGATAAGAACAACGTACATACGTTTTTATCGGGCCAAACTATATTTGTTGAACTTGAATTTTGTTGAAGTTCAATCGATGAAAAAAAAAATCATTAAATATTTAGACTTAATTTTATTTTTATACTTATCTTTATTTTATAACAGTTTTATTGTTATTATGTTATGACGTGACTAAACTGGAGGTTTTTAACAATGAAGATTGATTTTATCGTTTTTCATATTCGTTATCGACACGGAATATTTATAAGTGCGAACAAAAGGCACGATATTGTGTATTTTAAAGTTATTGTAATTTTCATCCGTTTTACGGTTTTTCTGTGTACAAATGGATTTAATCGCTTAAATTTTTGATAAAGTAATTTTACGTTATTAAGGTAAGTTATTTTAGACAGTTTTTCTTCGGTTCAAGTTAATGAAAATTTACATGCAGTTTAATAATAAAGAAATCGGAGGTTGTATTCCGTAATCGCTCTCCGATAACCTAAGCGGTTTAATTTCATTATTGAAATTCGTCGAAACAAAAACTAAAGGGAAATGACCTTTTTTTTGACTAATTTTTAACCTTATTCGATTTCGTTAAGTCGAGTAGGAAAATTACATTATGAAAAACCACCTCTTCGCATGAATCGTGTAACATTTCTAAATAAAAATTGTAATTAAAACTATAAAAGTAGAATTTTTTCAAGAACCAGTTTATCCCCGCTGTGATGATTCCTTTTAATTATATACACAATTTTTTTTT